>CM065486.1:11604549-11742549 GCA_032873175.1 Leptopilina drosophilae
GCGCGAAGCGCGACGACCAAAATTTGCGCGCCCCGAGGCGCGCTGAAACTAGCGAGCGAAGCGAGCCCCCGCGCGAAGCGCGGATGAGAATGTGTCCGCCCGGAGGGCGGACAGATTTTTTTAAACAATTATATGTGTTATACAATAAAGTTTTTATCATGAAAATTAAAATTTGTTACTAAATAATCA
The DNA here is from genome assembly GCA_032873175.1 of Leptopilina drosophilae. Taxonomy (NCBI): domain Eukaryota; kingdom Metazoa; phylum Arthropoda; class Insecta; order Hymenoptera; family Figitidae; genus Leptopilina; species Leptopilina drosophilae. The sequence continues at coordinate 11,604,739 of CM065486.1, forward strand.
AAAATTCATAAAAGAATTCAAATTTCAACAATTTTCATCATTTCTTGTATAATTTCTTTTTATGTTTATTTACATGTTTTTAGTAGTCTGTAGTATAGATATTAATACCTTTTTTGTGAAAAACTGAAATTTAATACGAAAAATGTTTTAAAAATGACGTCCGGCTGATACATAAATTTTAACGGTATGCATAGAATAAAATAAAAGTCTATACACTAAAAAAATTGAATGTTAACTTTTCCACTTTTGGAGTAAGTTTTGCTAAGTTTGAAGTAAATTTTACTACGTTGAAAGTGTTCTTTGTAAAAAATTAGTAAAATCTACTCTGAATGTATGGCAAAAGTTATCATAAATATTTTACTATAAAAGTAGTAAAAGTTATAAACTAACTTTTATATAATACAAATAATATATAATATAAATTATTTTTCTCCGTGTAGTATATAAATTATATGAGTTAGAAAATAATGAATTTAATTGAAAAGCAGTTCCTTTTTCAATTTAGAAAAATAAACATTCTGTTGTGTAAGTTTTTATACCATTTTCACGGAAAAAAATAATCTCTGAAATTTTCCAAGACTTTGTAGAAGACTATGTACTTCATTTTGGTATTTATCTAAAGCGAACACAAGTGTTATACTGGCAAAATATTTGTTTTCAAAATTTATAGTGCACAATAAGTGAAATACAAACAAATTTTGCTTACACTTTTTATTACTAAAGGTTTTATTTAATTTTTATGCTTTTTTCTATATGGTTTCCTGTATGAAAAAGGTTTTTACATGGTTTCTGTTATAGATTCCAATGTGGAAATCGAAGACTGTTTTTCGTTTTGACTAATACAATACTAATCACGCGGGAAAGCTAAAAACTATCCAGGAATCTAATTTGACCAGGAAAAATAGGGAAATTTTTGCCAAAACGAGAATTTTCTTATCATACCCAACAAAAGTGTTTTATATTAATTCGTTTTTAAAAAATTGACTTTTACTTTAATTTCTATTGATATATAATATTAATGTAAGCAGACCCGAGTCAAAATTTAAGCTATACTTTCAGCCTGCAATATATATGATATTTTAGATTTTAGAAGTTGTAACACAGGTCTTCTTGCGATACAATCAGTTCGAATTAGAATCTACATAACTCCAAAAACTGGTGGAAATTTAGGTTTAATTTTTAGAGAATTATAATTAGAAATACTACAAACGCAGAGTGTACATCAGTTTGAACAAATACCGTTCTCTTAATATGAATTAGATAAAAATAGTATTTGACAAAAAAGTCAATTACTAATTTAAATAGTAATATTTTCCAAATGAAATAAACGGTTAATGGTAACTCATTTTCAGTTTTTCACAGGCAAATTGAATTCTTGGTTAGTAGTCACCCTTTTTAAATGTATTAGTAGAAACTGAAACCCGTCGAAGACGGGTACGATAGCTAGTTATTTAATAATGTAGGTTTTGTCAAAATCAACTCGTGATAATTATCTCGGCTAAAATTGAATTTAATAGTTACTTATTTATATCTTCTATTATACATAAGTTATTCATTAGATTTGATTTCGGTATTAAAACAACAAAATTACAATTTAGTAATAACATTGATACAAAATTAGTACTATTTTTTCTTTTACAGTGTATATAGTAATAGCTCGTTACGACAAAGGCTATATATAGTAAAGTATGTTTTACAAGAATTAAAAATATTTCAACGTAATAAAATGTGTTGGCCCTGAAAAGGGCAGATTGTTTGTGAGGGTGGTGAAAAAATGAAGCGCGTTCTCCTCGGATGCGACGGGCCAATTGGATGTCCTTTGGCATGATGGTGACTCTCTTGGCGTGGATGGCGCACAAGTTGGTGTCTTCGAAGAGACCGACGAGGTAGGCCTCGCTGGCCTCCTGGAGGGCCATCACGGCGGAGCTCTGGAAGCGCAGGTCGGTCTTGAAGTCCTGAGCGATTTCACGGACCAAGCGTTGGAAGGGCAGTTTGCGGATGAGGAGCTCGGTGCTCTTCTGGTAGCGACGGATCTCACGGAGAGCGACGGTTCCGGGCCTGTAGCGATGGGGCTTCTTCACTCCACCGGTTGCAGGTGCGCTCTTTCTCGCGGCCTTGGTGGCGAGTTGCTTCCTTGGCGCCTTTCCACCGGTGGATTTACGCGCGGTTTGCTTGGTACGAGCCATTGCTAACAATATTCAGAGTACGACTGACTGAATAATAAAGTTTTGGCGACAAAAACACACATATTTATAGCCTTCAGAACCTCTCCCACCGGTTAGTCAAGGAGAAGGGAAACCCGACAACCGGATTGGTGGATCGAATCACGGAGGGGAGTAGTGTCTCTAGAGGGAATAAAACTACACCGATTCACTGCGAAACATCATTCCGAGTTTGTTGTTCGTTTAGTTTGAACGTAAGACTTTATTCTCTGTGAAAATGACTGGTCGCGGAAAGGGAGGAAAGGGATTGGGAAAAGGAGGAGCAAAGCGGCATCGTAAAGTGTTGCGTGATAACATCCAAGGTATCACGAAGCCCGCCATCCGTCGTCTCGCTCGTCGTGGTGGAGTGAAACGTATCTCTGGATTGATCTACGAGGAGACTCGTGGTGTCCTGAAAGTGTTCCTTGAAAACGTGATCCGTGACGCCGTCACTTACACCGAGCACGCCAAGAGGAAGACCGTCACCGCCATGGACGTTGTCTATGCTCTCAAGCGTCAAGGCCGCACCCTTTACGGTTTCGGCGGTTAATTTTTCCATCATCAACAACAAAAATAACAATCGGCCCTTTTCAGGGCCAACAAATCTTTTTACGTTCGAATTGTTTTTTCAGTTCATTTTAGAATGCTTGCCTATAAGATTCAGTTTTATTAATCATCGATGCATGAGTGCGCCTTTTGTGAATGTTTTATTCATTTCAGTATAGTGCTGTGACGTGCAAAAGTTTTAATATTTTTAAATTTAATTAAATTTCTTTACAATTATCAGATGTCAACCACTTCTAATAAATTTGTTTTCTTTGCCGATTGTAAAATGTTTTATTTTATTATAATTTATTTTTCAATTTTTGCACATTACTTCCCCTCTTTATTATATTTTAAACTTTCATGTAAAATTAAAACTTAATTTATTAAATATTTATGTCGCATGCTTGGAAAAATTAATAGTCCTTTAATTATGTACAACTAAAAAATATTCAAACAATTGAAATTTCTTCTACAAGTGTTTTTCTAGAGCTTATAGTGAATGTGAAAATTATTTATATTAGATAAAATATAACACAGAAAAAAATGAAATTCATTTTTTATGACACTCGGTCATTCTTTGGTACTTTTTGCCTAAGTAGCATTTTTTAATAGTGACGTGATCCGAGTTCATTAAACTTGGTTACACCACTCCTAGAGTTCTTCCAGGGTTGCCACGGACCTGGAAAACCTGGAATTGTCATGGAATTGTTTTTCAGTCATGGAAAACCTGGATTTGTCAGGAAATTTTATAAAGCCTGATATTAAAAACTCAATTTTTTCGTATTTGAGTCGTAAAAATGTCAAGTTTTCAAGTTGACATACAACTTTTTGATTTTAAATTTAGTGCTTACAATTGAAATGAATATGACATTTCTAAATTTTAGTTTATTTTAGTCAATATCTTCCTTTAAGGTGGTTACGGTACGGTTCTCGAGATATCGTCGTCCAAAATTTAGTATTTTTCTTAATATTTGCATTGTGCTAATGGCCGCCGCGAACGAAACGCTGACTATTTGATATATACCACTTTATAACTTTTGATGCACAATTAGGATTTTTAATGTAAGAAGCCCTTCAAAAAATTTCAAGTGCATCCATATTAAGAAATAAACAATTAGCAATAGAAAAAAATGGCTTCTGAAGCGAGTAAATAATAATTTAGTTGAAATTTCGAGATATTTGTAAAATCCGCGACAAAAATAATTAAAAATCACTTATTTCCTTGCCTTAGATCCCCTCACAATTTTTTTAAATCACTTCTCACATTGAAATAAATAATTATTAAAAGAAAAAATTGCTTATGAGCTGAGGAGATAATAATTTTGTTGAAATGTATGGTTTTTGAAAATCCGTGTAAAAAATCAAAAGTACTGATTTCACCGACTTCGATCTTTTGAAATTTTTTAAAGGGGTTCTAACTTTAAAATAAATAATTATCGAAAGAAAAAATTGTCATTGAATAAACGTTGGTAACTTCAGTTTCATAAAATGTTATTAAAATGTTTAAAATACTTGTTTAATTGTGAAAAATTCTGAACTAAACTAAATTTTTTAATTTAAAGAGATTTGCTCGTCACCTTTCTTCGGAGCGTATCTCAAAAAATCTCACGCAAATTTATTTTAACTAACATTTTTGTTATTAATAAAATTAAAAATTAATAACTTATTTTATTAACAATTTACTTGAAGGACATTATATTTTTCCTCGTAATTAGCTAAAAACATACCTAAACAACTTTATTTTTGGGTCTGGAATTTTTTAAAAAATGGTCTGGAAAACATGGAAAAGTCATGGAATTTTAAAATCGATGTTTTGTGGCAACCCTGTTCTTCATTTGGTGTTACAGGGTCCAAATTCAATTGAAGCCAATTGCTTTGTTGTTGCTGCAAATCGCATGAGGTTATGAAATATGATGATAATTAAAATGTAGAATAAATAAATTCCTTTCTAAAACTATCGTTCACAGTTAACGCTCAATTCATGTTGTTAAGCACTGGTTCTCGTCCGATCACCAAAGTTAAGCGACATTGAGCGCGGTTAGTACTTGGATGGGTGACCGCTTGGGAATACCGCGTGGTGTTGACTCTTTTTTTTATTATAACTTTATACAATTAAATGTCTTTTAACTAGTTTATTGCAATTCGTTTATTTGCATTGTTTTATTATAGTATTTAAAAAATATTATTTTTACTTTTAGACTGAGACTTAAACTAAGAGTTTGACTATAAATTTGACATAAGACTCAGGTAAAAATTACAAAAGATTACTCGCTATATTACTATTAATAGCGAGTAATTTTTCCTTGATTTTACTATCATCCTAAGCTGTCGTTACACTCTGATATCATAGTAGTTAAACTGTCCATTTTTCAATAAAAAGTTGTTAATTAAAAGGAAAAAATACCGAGAGAAAAAAACTATCTGACAGCATGTAGACAGATACTGCCATAACCTATAGTGTGGCGCAGCGCCAAGCATGAATGTGCACTTGCGTATGAACATTAATTTTGGGACCCGGGAGGTTCATACTTTCATAAAATTATAAATAGTGAACTAAAACTTCGGAAACTTAATAAATACATTCAATAGGTCTTGTAGAGAACAGTGATAACAAATTATTTTTAATTAGTAAACTATACTGCTGTTAACTTCCCGTGTAGAAATTGCCCCATTTGTCCCTATTTAAAGTAGGGCGTTGTGAGGGTACTGTCTAGAACTTTCTGACTAGATAAGTCGAATTCGATTCTAATTGAAAACTAAACAGTTTTTCTGAATAATTTTACTATTCACCTCTGGCGAGGGACTAGTTTTTAGTTAAAAGAGGCCCTAATGAAACCCTCAACAGAAATCGCGCATGCGTGATAAGACATTAAATGACGTGAAAATCATATAACCTAAAAATGTCAACTTGCTCGTCGTTCGTATTATAAACTGTTGTAAACAACGTTAGCAATAATTTTGACAACAATGGATGATATAAGTGAAAAAATAAAAAGAAGACGTGAATTAGGACGAAGGAGAACTTGAATTTGTCGAGACCTAAAAAAATTAAAACATTCTAATGTCATTGAAAATTCCATTGATTTTTTGGAAGGTAAATATATGTTTCTAACTATTCGTATATATCAACACACTTTTTAATCAGTATTTAATTTATATACTGTAAATAAAGCAAATGTAATTTTACGTCAGGTGTTCAAAAGATGTGATCAAACATCTCTCGACGTAAAAAAACATAATTTGCTCAATTTTAGTATTTTCGGTACAATCAGTAAATAAACTTTAAAATTAACCTCAAAGTTTACATAAATTTCAACTTATTCATTTTATCAATTTTCACTTTATTTTGTCCACTAAAGTTAAATATAATTTTACAATTTTATTAAATCGCTAGAAAATATAATGTTATATTATATAAAATGAATTGAATAAGGTTATATTAACTTTTGTATAAATTTATTGCAGATTCAAAAATTCCAAAATTTACAGGTATATTAAAATATATTGTTTATTAACATCTTTATACTAATTTTCTATAATTAAATTATTAAATAAAAAATAAAATTACTTCGAGATGAGATAAATTCTAATTTTTTTAAACAATAAAAAACATTTATTTCAAACGTAAAAATCGAATCAAATTTAAAAAAACATTAGACAAAAAACGTTAATTACATTTTTCAAGTAATAAATTATATTCATTGTAATAATAAAATTGTTTTTATGATTTTAATAAAAATTTTTATTGTTCAGTTTCATTAAAATTATTTTACAATGTATTATAGTGTGAAAATAGTTTTATTACATGAAAAATGTAAAAAATATTTTTATTCAAAGAGGTTAAGCTAATCACGCATGCGCGCAGCGTCACCAGCCTTCTAGAACAACTGGCGGGTTTCTATAAGAAAATAGACGGATTTGTTTGCATTAACTTGTTACTTTACTTTCCTAGAAAAATTTTATAAAGTACAAAAAAATATTGATGCACGTGAATCGCCTAAAACTGACTGTGTACATTTACCCCGAGATTTTGAAATTTTTCTAAAATTCGGGGTAAATGTAAACAGCACTGTAGTTAAGCGAGGTTTAAGAAACAAGTTATTTCAAGTGTACTACTGTTTTAAGGAATGGGAAAACTGAAAAAAATTCTTCGTAGAGGTATAGAAAAATCAATCAGTTGACTGATAATGTATCATACAAAATACACAAACAACCATTACAAAATTAGTAATGTAAAACTTAAATAACTGGAACAAATTTTAATAAATTTTCATTCAACTTGATAAAAAGAAGTTTTTAAGGTTGCTGAATAATAATATAAAATTAAATTTTTTAATTTCAAAATGGCATATCATTATTCTTTCCCTTTTTATTTACTATCAGTGATTATGCAGGGACACAATGAAAAAAATGATAATGTCAATTTTGATATACAAGTATGGTTAGGATGTATAGCTGAAACAGCAATACTGTATTGCTGTTCTCAAAGTACAGTATTGGTGTTCTCCACATACATATTACTGTCTCTCACATACATAAAGCTGTTCTACACTCCGTATGGCTGAAACAGCAATACTGTATGTCAGTTCCATATCCATCAATATAATATGTGAGAATTGGCTATATTTATGTCAGTACCATAAATATATTTTTTTCAGTGTATAGTATTTCTTCCAACAAAACTTTACCAAATTGTCACTTCTTCTTCTCTCACTAGTTCCTACGGCATTCCAGCCAAAATGTTTTGCATGGAAAAAAATATTTGTAGCAAAAGAATTAAATAAAAAATTTGTTATACTAATTGTTTGTATTCTGAAGGAATCTTACAACAATTAATAGCCTATATAATTATAGCATTTGATTAAATTTATATAATCAACTATCAACTTCACTAGATTATTAAACAATATCTTAATATTTCAAAGGATAATAATAAATTATATGTAAAATTATTTAATTAAAAATTTAATTAACAAATTAATTAAGTAAAAGCAAATAAAATAATTTTTACTTAATAATACATGTCCGGTAAAATAAACCTACACAGTAAAAAGAAAGTCTTATTTTAAGGTTGAAGGGTACCTTAATGTAAGATGCAACATTTTTAACACAACCTTCGCTTATAAAAGAAAGTAAAATTGAAATTCACTCGAAATAAACAAAATTCATTATCCAAAACAATGTTAATTTATTCTTCGTAAGTTACTCAAAAAGATATTTGAATATGAAGCTGAAGCTGGCACCTAGTTATTAGCACCCGTTTAATTTCTAAAAAAATAAAGTTGGCAATGAAACAAAAGAAAACGTATTATCAAAAATTAAAGGATCTAACGGAAAGCAGTAAAAAAAGGTTATTTATCAGAAAATAAATGAAAACACAAAATAGGAAAAATAATATTTTTTTTTTAATTCCATAAATAATAAAATAATTAAAATTAGTTAACTAAAATAATAAATAAAATAATAAAATAAAATAAAAAATTTATTTTTTAAAGATAAATTTCAATAATTAGTAATTAATTAATTTTTTATTATTTATGGTTAATAAAATAAATAATAAATTAATTAATATATTAAAAACATAAAATTTACTTTTAAAAGATGAATTAAATAATTAATTTTTTTTATTTATTGTTAATAAATTAAAATAATAAATAATTAAATTAAATATAAAAACAATATATTAAAAAAAATCAAAATATAAAATTTATTTTTTAAAGATAAATTAATTAAATTAACCAATTTTTTATTAATAAATTAAAATAGTAAATAAATTGACATATTAAAAATAAAAAAGAATATTCAAAAATTAAAAATATAAAATTTTAATCAATTAAAATTTATTTTTCAGTAAAAATTCCAAAATTTCTTCTATGAATTCAAGTAACTATCGATTCTTTTTACAATTAACAATAATTACAGTTCTACATAATAACTCATTTTTTAATTATTTACAAAATAATCAATAGTAACATAACAAAAATTAAAATTAAACAAAAACAACACATTAAAAAAAAAGTTATTCTTGTTAAAAGAAATCAAGTTGAACTTTTAAAAAATTCACAATTTTTTCCTTGAATAAATTAAATTATCGATTCTTTCGGCAATTGATTCGCTTTAATGTTTAGAACAAAATAATGCCCAGCAGACCGCAGACCTGTTCATTGGGCCCTCAAAAATGAATTTCTTTTTACAAAAAATTCAAGTTTAACTTTTAAAATATTCACAATTTTTTCCTTGAATAAATTTTTATTGTCGATTCTTTCGGCAATTGATTCGCTTTAATGTTTGGAACAAAATAATGCCCAGCAGACCGCGGGACCTGTTCATTGGGCCCTCAAAAATAAATTTCTTTTTACAAAAAAATTCAAGTTTAACTTTTAAAAAATTCACAATTTTTTCCTTGAATAAATTTAATTGTCGATTCTTTCGGCAATTAAGGGCATGTCCAAGTTGTGAAATGTAAACAAACAAAAATGTTAACAAACCAAGCACTAAAATCACATTTCGGAAACAGCCTTTTCTCCCACAAAAATTAACATTGGACAGCTTTTTTCATAAAAATGATAAATTAGTGTGTCAAAGTTTCCAATGAAATCAAATTTCACTATAAGCATTTAACAGTAATTACTAAAATAACTAATTCAAATGACCTGTGAAATAGCATTTTTGACGCGTCTCGAAAAATAAACTGTTTGAGTATATCAACCGCACCGACGATGAAGAAGTCTCATATCAGCGATTGGACCTTCAACATGTGGAAGGGGAAATTTTTTCCTTTCCTCCATGAAATTACAAGGAGAAAGGGTAAAAACTTCTTCATCGTCCGTGCGGTTGATATAGTCAAACAGTTTATTTTTCGCGACGTGCCAAAAATGCTATTTTCAGGTCATTTTAATTCGTTATTTTAGTAATTGCTTTTTATTCCTCCTGGTCAAAAATTATTTCATTGGAAACTTTGACACTCTAATGAATCATTTCCTTTATGAAAATGAAAAAATGTTAATTTTTGTGAGAGAAAAGGCTGTACGAAAAATGTGATTTTAATGCATTCTTAGTACGGTCTGCGCATGCGCAGAAAGCAACAAAGTCTCAGGTCGCGAAAAATTAAAGTGTTTGAGTATATCAACCGCACGGACGATGAAGAAGTTTTTACCCTTTCTCCTTGTAATTTCATGGAGGAAAGGGAAAAATTTCCCTTTCCACATGTTGAAGGTCCAATCGCTGATATGAGACTTCTTCATCGTCAGTGCGGTTGATATACTCAAACAGTTTATTTCTCGCGACGCGTCAAAAATGCTATTTTACAGGTCATTTTAATTAGTTGTTTTACTAATTGCTATTTATTGATCACACTCAAAAATGATTTTTTTTGGTAACTTTGACACTCTAGTTTATCATTTTTCTAAAAAAAAAGTTTTCTAATCGTAATTTTTGTGAGAAAAAAGACTGTTTGAAAAATGTGATTTTAGTGCTTGGTTTGTTTACATTTTTGTTTGTTTACATTTCACAACTTGGACATGCCCTTAAGGTTAAGTCCAAGTTGTGAAATGTAAACAAAGCAAAATGTAAACAAACGAAGCACTAAAATCACATTTCGGAAACAGCCTTTTCTCCCACAAAAATTAATATTGGACCGGTTTTTTTATATAAATGATAAATTAGTGTGTCAAAGTTTCCAATGAAATCAAATTTCACTATAAGCAATTAACAGTAATTACTAAAATAACTAATTCAAATGACCTGTGAAATAGCATTTTTGACGCGTCGCGTAAAATAAACTTTTTTTGTATATAAAACGCACCGACGATGTAGAAGTATCATATCAGCGATTGGACCTTCAACATGTGGAAGGGGAAATTTTTCCCTTTCCTCCTTGAAATTACAAGGAGAAAGGGTAAAAAACTTCTTCATCGTCCGTGCGGTTGATATAGTCAAACAGTTTATTTTTCGCGACCTGAGACTTTGTTGCTTTCTGCGCAAGCGCAGAGCGTACTAAGAATGCATTGAAATCACATTTTTCGTACAGCCTTTTCACTCACAAAAATTAACATTTTTTCATTTTCATAAAGGAAATGATTCATTAGAGTGTCAAAGTTTCCAATGAAATAATTTTTGACCAGGAGGAATAAAAAGCAATTACTAAAATAACGAATTAAAATGACCTGAAAATAGCATTTTTGGCACGTCGCGAAAAATAAACTGTTTGAGTATATCAACCGCACGGACGATGAAGAAGTTTTTACCCTTTCTCCTTGTAATTTCAAGGAGGAAAGGGAAAAATTTCCCCTTCCACATGTTGAAGGTCCAATCGCTGATATGATACTTCTTCATCGTCGGTGCGGTTGATATACTCAAACAGTTTATTTTTCGCGACGCGTCAAAAATGCTATTTCACAGGTCATTTGAATTAGTTATTTTAGTAATTACTGTTAATTGCTTATAGTGAAATTTGATTTCATTGGAAACTTTGACACACTAATTTATCATTTTTATAAAAAACCGGTCCAATATTAATTTTTGTGGGAGAAAAGGCTGTTTCCGAAATGTGATTTCAGTGCTTCGTTTGTTTACATTTTGCTTTGTTTACATTTCACAACTTTGACATGCCCTTAACCTAAACAATAAAATATTTTTTACAATTTGTTCAATTTTTAGGAATTGGAAAAATAAATACTCCTGTGAAAATCATGACTAGAAAAACTTTAAGGAAACGAATTGACGATGATTATTCATTATTGAAATAAGTGTTGATTAAAAATATACAATTAATAAAATATATTTGTACTACGGCTGATGTTTGGAGCTGTTCAAAAAAAAGTTATATGGGTGTTACAGCTCACTGGGTGAGAAACATTTTCATCAGAGTAAATATCTTCTGTGGTTTGGGACTTCTGTGTTTTATTATTAATTAAAAATATTTTTTAGATTGATAACGATTTCGAGAGGACAAGCGTCGCATTAGCTTGCAGGCGATTTAAAGGAACGCACTCTTACGACAAAATCACCGATATGATTAACGAAATTCATACTGATTTTGTTGACAAAAATAAAACGAAAATTATAAAAACCGTTACGGATAATGGATCGAATATGGTGAAAGCCTTCAATGAATCGTCCGTAAGAAAAATGTCAGTTGAAGTTGATGTAGTAGAAAATGAAGAGCATATTAATGTTGAAGGTGATGATGAAGATGAAGAAGAGGATAATGACGAATTGAAACTTAGTACAATTTCCGATGTTTTTGAAAATCTTGAAAATGCTCTCAACTCCGAGTTACCAGATCATCAGCGATGTGCGAGTCACACTTTAAACCTAATCCTCACTACTGACGCCAAAAAGTGCTTAGGAGCCAAAAATCGAGAATATACAAAATTGCATTGCTCGTCATTCGCTAAATGTTCTGCAATCTGGAATCGTACATCGAGATCGCCCAAAGCATCAGAAAAATATTTTGAAGTAACAGGGCGACAGCCTTCATCTCCTTGCCCAACTGGGTGGAATTCAATCTTTGATTGTTTGGAAGATATCAGTAAAATTAGGGACAAACTGAACGCTTTTTGTGATGCTTTAAATTTGACTAGGTTTAAAGAACAGGAATTAGAGTTTTTAATGGAATACCTCGAAATCTTAAGACCTATTGCAAAAGCTATTGATAAGCTTCAGGGCTCTAAAACCACTTTCTTTGGGGAACTGATTCCTCAATTCTATAGAACCAAAAAGATTTTGGAGTCTCTTTCTCTAAAGCATATTAAATTTTGCGGACCATTGCAAAAAATTGTTCTTTAGAGTTTAGAACAAAGATTGTCGTCTTATTTTAATTTACTTCCGGAGGCGAATGATGCCATTTTAGCTACAATAAATAACTCATCCAAATTTTAAACTCAAGTGGGCTGCAAAATCGAAAAGACCAACCTTAAAACTATTGCTTTTTCAAGAAATGCAGAGCTTTTTAAAAAATAATAAAGGATTGTCCAGTTCGGGAATTGATGATGCTGCCAAAGAAAATTTGCAAACTGACCAATATTATTTATTTGACGAGTCTATATCGGCAACATCTGAGAGCGGTTCCGAAACTGGTGTCAACACTTCAAGCATAAATAGTTTGCAACTAGAAGGGTTAAAATACCTTGAAGATGAAGATTTAGACTTCAACAGTTTGAATAAGTACAGCATTATAAAAGAACTATTTTATAAGTATAATACAATCCTCCCATCATCGGCTCCGGTCGAAATACTTTTCAGCTATGCTGGAATGATTTTACGTCCTAAAAGAAGGTCCATGGGGGACGACATTTTTGAAAAGCAATTGCTTTTAAAAGCAAACAAATACATTAAAATTAAAATATAAATAAAGTTTTATCATTAAATTTCGAATTAATTAAATCATTACATTTAATTTTGAATTGTTCGGATATTCCAGCTCTTATTGTAATAAAAATTTTTAAAAAACCATTTTGCATTTTATAATAACCTATTTCAAATACCCATTTTGCATTTTTCATTTCAAATAAGAAACAGAAAACTATTTTCCATTTTTCCTTTTAAATAGGTTTTATGAACCTATTTTCTATTTTGTATTTTAAATAGATATAAAGAACCATTTTACCCAGCTCTGGATTTTAATACGACTCGAAGAACAAGTGAAAGCAATGAATTTGAAAAACATTTATTTAAATTAATGAACAACGCGGTATTTGGTAAGACAATGGAGAACGTGCGAAATCATGTCGATATTAAACTCGTTACAAAGTGGGAGGGTAGATATGGAGCTGAAGCTTTAATCGCGAAACCTAACTTCCACAGCAGAACCATTTTTAATCCGAATTTGATTGCCTTGGAACTTAGAAAAATGGAGGTACTACTAAACAAGCCACATTATGTGGGTTTAATAGTCTTGGATGTTTCAAAAACGTTAATATTTAATTTCATTATGATTACATTTTAAAAAATATGACGGGAAAAATTTAAAACTATTGTACACCGACACTGATAGCCTCATCTGCGAAATCAGATGCTCCGACATTTATGCAGACATGAAAGCAGATATTGATAAATTCGATACGTCAGATTATCCTATTAATAACGTGTACGGTATTCCGCAAGCCAACAAAAAAGTTTTAGGATTGATGAAAGATGAGTGTAGTGCATGTTGAAAACAAAGATTTTATAAAAAAAGCTAAAGGTGTGAAAGCTGTAGTTGTTAAGAAAAACAAAGACTTTGATGATTATGTGTATTGTTTACAAAATGTAAAAATTCAATCTAAAACGTAATTTTGTATCAGATCAAACCTTCACAATGTTCAGACTTTAAAACAAACTAAAATTGCTCTGAGTTCTTACGATGATAAAAGATTTTTGTTAGCCAACAGCACCGACACCCTAGCATGGGGGCATTGTAAAATTGCAGAAATTATGAAAGATGAGGAAGCATTATAAAAAAACATTTTTGTTGTTTTTCATAAAAAAAGACATGTACATTTTATTTTATGTTTTCTTTATTCAGTAAAACCTTACTCTAGTTACATTACTTTAACTTATTTTAACGTTACTTTAACTTATTTTAACTTTTCTTTAACGTTACTTTAACTTAATTTAACTTTACTTTAACTTATTTTAACTTTTCTCTAACGTTACTTTAACTTATAATTTAACTTTACTTTAACTTATTTTAACTTTTCTTCAACGTTACTTCAACGTTAATTTAACTGTATTACATATCAGATTTTTTTATCCAACTATTGTGTCAGCTATCAAATCGAAGCCATTTCACGTAGACATCATTACCACGAGTTTTCAGGACTTTCTCAACAAGGTAAACATAACGATATTGGACTTTCAGCAGTTCTTCCTCATAGAAACCACCTTCGATGGGTTGATTTTGATAATCTTTCAACTTGTATGTAACTGGTTTTGTTGATTTGACTTATTCCACAGTGAATATTTCCGTTGTCTAATTGGGAGTATATCCTTTTTCAAAAATATTTTTAAATTTGCTGACTCGAACTCTATCTCCTCTTTTGAATTTTGATTTTTTCAGCGGAATTTTTCGTAGTTTACGGATACGTCTCAGCAGTTCATTGTCCATTTTCAAGGTTTGTTACACATGAATCCAATTTAGCGATAAATTTAGCGTTTTGAAAAGGTAATTCAAGTTGTAATTCTGTTTCAATCTGCTTAAGGTTATGTCCAAGTTGCAAAATGTAAACAAAGCAAAATGTAAGCAAACCAAGCACTAAAATCACCTTTTTTTATACATCTTTTTCTCTCACAAAATTTACGATTAGAAAACTTTTTTTGAAAAATGATAAATTAGGGTGTCAAAGTTTCCAAAAAAATCATTTTTGAGTGTGATTAATAAATAGCAATTAGTAAAATAACTAATTAAAATGACCTGTAAAATAGCATTTTTGACGCGTCGCGAAAAATAAACTGTTTGACTATATCAACCGCACGGACGATGAAGAAGTTTTTACCCTCTCCCATGTAATTTCAACACTATATTCATTTGTAAAAATAGGAACCGCGAAAAAAGCAGTAACAGAAGACCGAATTGTGAACTTTTTTTCGCGGTTCCTATTTTTACAAATGAATATAAAATTACATTTTCTTTATTAAAATGGTGAACTGACGTATTCTATTTGATAACTACGCCTTGCATAGCTGAAAAAATGAGAAAACAACTAAGTTTCATTCAAAAGAAAATGTGCACTTCCACATGGTGCTGTCAATGCATTCTAAGTACGCTCTGCGCTTGCGCAGAAAGCAACAAAGTCTCAGGTCGCGAAAAATAAAGTGTTTGACTATATCAACCGCACGGACGATGAAGAAGTTTTTACCCTTCCTCCTTGTAATTTCATGGAGGAAAGGGAAAAATTTCCCTTTCCACATGTTGAAGGTCCAATCGCTGATATGAGACTTCTTCATCGTCGGTGCGGTTGATATACTCAAACAGTTTATTTTTCGCGACGCGTCAAAAATGATATTTTACAGGTCATTTGAATTAGTTGTTTTACTAATTGCTTTTTATTGATCACACTGAAAAATTATTTTTTTGAAAACTTTAACACTCTAATTTATCATTTCCGTTAAGAAAGTGTAAAAATATTAATTTTTGTGAGAGAAAAAGATGTATGAAAAAGCTGATTTTAGTGCTTGGTTTGTTTACATTTTGCTTTGTTTACATTTTGCAACTTGGACATAGCCTTAAGTCTTTCGTTAATTTTTTCCTCCATAGATTGTATAAGAATATTCAAGTCATCAATAGCTGATTGGGAATGCGACGGGTTGTTTCATGAACTGCATCTTGACAGTAACTGCCCTAAAATCTATAAATACCTAGCTTTTATAATCCTTTAATCAGCTTCACGTCAACCTTTATGAGGTGAAGAATATAAAGCATAAAGAGGTGAAAAAAGAACGCTATTAAGGAAAAGGTTTAATCAATCGTATAAACAATAGTTTACCGTTCGAGTTACATTTACCAGGTTACCAATTCTGTGGCCCTGGTACAAAGTTAGCAAAGCGTTTGTCTCGAGGTGATCAAGGAATTAATCCTTTAGACGCTGCTTGCAAACAACACGATATTGCATATTCACAAAATCGTGAAAATATTCAAGTTAGAAACGAAGCAGACATGGTATTAGCAAAGAAAACTTGGGAACGTGTTAAAGATAGTGATTCTAGTTTGGGTGAAAGAGCTGCTGCTTTAGCTATTACTGGAACGATGAAAACTAAATCAAAATTGGGCATGGGGATGAAAAGAAGGCGAAAATCATCTATAAGAAAGAAAAAAAAGAAAAACAATATGTAAGAAGCAACAGTTATCACTAAGAAAAATTGTCGACGCTGCTCGAAAAAGTATGGTTCCCAGTAATAATGCTGAAGTATCTATTAGAGCAGTTATGATTAGTGCACGAAAAGCAATAAAAAATGTTGGTGGTTAATCCAAAATTTTATCACTTAGAATTCTTCCTGTACCTACCAAAGTAGGTGGAATATTACCCTTAGTTCCAATTTTTGCTGGACTAAGTGCTTTAGAAGCTCTTGCTGGAGGTGCTTCAGGAATAGCAAGGGCTGTTAATAAGGCTAAACCAGCTAGTGAACAGCGTGCAGAAGCTCAACGCCACAATAGATCCATGGAAGCCATATCGCTTGGAAAAGGATTACATCTAAAACCTTATCGACAAGGACTTGGTCTTCACTTGAAACCCTACATTTAAGGAAAAGGAATTAAAAAACGAGCATCATAAAAGAAAAATAAACGAGCATCAAGAAAAAAGAAAACAACAAGAAAGAAGAAAAACTTGTTTTGAAGCTACCTCGTCGGCCATTAAGGAGGGAGCCTACTTTACATAATAAAAAAAATTGATTTTTTTGCTTAAATCTTTAGAAAATACATCCAAGAATATGTACCTAAAGTTTTAGAGGCCAATCTAAATTATTTTTCAAGTTTTTCGTTGATTTTTGTCGAGTGTAAAAAGCTAAGTTAAAAATCATTGAAGGTTACAACCAATTGTTGAATTGTTATAAATAAACTAGAGGAAATGTAAAAAAAAAATTATTTTTTAATTTTTCAAAAGTAGATAAAATTTTTTTCAGTGACTTAAAATCGCGATTTTTTCAAGCAAAATTCGTGCAGATTTATAACATTAATAATTGCTTGGCCACCCGCCGGGTGGCCCGTCGGTAGCGCGAAAGTTAAAGCGCGTTTTCTCGAATTTCACTTTTCACGAAATTTACTAACTCGTGGGCAGGATTGACAGAAAACGCCTGGACCGATTTTAATGAATGATGGCTTGTTTTACTCAGTATGATTCCCTCTTCTATTTGAACTAAAAAAAAATTTGAAAACATTTTTTTTAACAATTTTGAGAACCAGTTAAAGTCATTATTTTTTTCAAAAAAATGATTTTTCTGGTTTTATCACTCAAAATTATCGAATTTCACTATTTCTTTGGAATTTTTTTAGTTCAAATAGAAACTACATATGTAAACTTTAAAATTTTTCTTTATTTTCATGTTTCAAACAAGAATTGCGGTCTCTATCGTGCCCGCCGTTTTTTAAGTCAAGATGGGCACTGCCAACTATATTTAATTTTAACTTATCTATTTTTTAATATTTCATGTCAAAAATTTTTCACAAATGCTTTAAATATGTTCAAAAACATCACTAAAAGCCCGGAGGTCTAAGTTATTTTTCTCCTTCCTAAAAAAATTTTTAAAGAAGCTCTATTTTTAAACCTTCTAAAGTAGGCTCCCCTTAACTGACTATGATCTGTTAAGGTATGCCAAAGCTGTCAAAATACCGCATTTTCGTGGTATTTTTATGCGAAATGAACTACCTGTGAGTGGTCCTCATCAGTTTGAATCGGGAATAATTACTCTTGATAATAAAGAAGGTCCAGGAACACATTGGGTAGCATATAAAAAGTTTAGAAATGAAACAATGTGCTTTGATAGTTTTGGCAATCTTGCTCCACCAACAGATCTTGTCATTTATTTAGGTGATGGTAGCTTAATAAAATATAATCATGAAAGATTTCAAAATTATGATACATTTGTTTGTGGGCATTTGTGTCTAAAATTTCTATGTAATCAACTAAATATTAAGAGTAGCTTTAACCTATATAAAAGTGTGAAACTATTGTAATCTTTCAGTATAAAATCTGATAGCAAGATGAGTGATTCATTTACTTTAACGTTGACGGGAAATTCTTCAGTTCTTGAAGCTGAATATTTCCCTCCAATGGAACTAAATTGAAATAAAAGTTATGTCCTTGGTCTTGTTGAATTCTTTACTTTTAATTCAATTCCTAATATCGATAGAGGAAATAATAAGTTTTACATTGGAAGTCAAATAATTCATATTGCAACTGAAAGTTATGAAATTAAAGACATTGAATCTTATATACAAAATTCTGTAGAAATCGGAACTGTTATTAGTATAAAACCGAATAATAATACATTGCGAAGTGTAGTTAAATCAAATTTGCCAATTGATTTTAAACCTATTGACTCGATTGGTAAATTGTTTGGATTTACTTCGCAGCATCTAGCACCTCATAGTGCACATACTTCTGATTTACCTGTAGCTATTCTAAAGGTCAATTCAGTTAGAATTGAGTGCAATATAACATCTGGAGCATACATAAATAATCAAAAAGTCCACACTATCCATGAATTCTTTCCAAGCGTCCCACCAGGATATAAGATTGTGGAAGTGCCTGCACACGTCATTTATCTTCCGATTTCCACCAAGACAATACATAAAATACAGCTGCGAATTGTCGACCAGGATGGTAATTTAATAAATTTTAGAGGAGAAACTATAACTATTCGATTGCATATAAAGTCATTGTAATGGGAATTGTTTATAATCTAAGAGCTGTTGTTGTTGGTGGAAACTATAAAAGTCAGTCAACATGCAAGAGTCAAATCAGTCTAAAATCATCTTACAAGGTGTTAACACCACAGAATCGACTTTTTCTTCAAGAGCTAGGTCTGAAAGTTCGAGAAAAAAAACGAAAACAAGACAATTAATCTTCATATTTTGTGGGTGCTGTTGCAACAAAAATGGACGAACTTCTCAATATTCCAGCAGCAGTGAATTTTGATGAGTCTATAGCTCATTATGAAATTCATGCTCATCAACCGTATGCTTCTTCTTCTTTTAACAATAGTGATGAAATTCGAATCCCAGTACAACATCAAGACTTGTGCATTTTACCTAGTAAAAGTTCATTACATATTTTTGGCAGATTAGCTAAAAATGATGGAATTACTCTTACAGAAAACGTGCATTTAAGGAATAATGCTGTATGTTTTTTGTTTGATGAAATTCGCTATGAACTAAATGAAATTGAAATAGATCGATGCAAAAACGTTAAACATACTATAATTATAAAAAATTATGTCTCGCAAACTCCTACACAGTTAAATTTTATTGAAAATGCTGGGTATTCAAGAATTGCAGCTGATGCGAGACTTGTATTGGAAAATGGCTATTTTGATGTCACAATTCCACATAGCATGATTTTTTGGCTTTGCTGAAGATTATAAAAAAAATCGTTATGAGCGCTAAAAATGAACTTATTTTAACAAGAGCACGTTCTGACATGAATGCTATATTTCAAACACGACAAGGAGCTGATGAAGAATTTAAAATTTTTATCAATAAACTTGAATGGATGGTTCCATACGTTCTACCTGCAGATAATGATAAAATAAAACTATTAAAATTTATTAAAAAAGGATCCATTAATTTCAATAAGTTTCAGATCTCGGGAAATGTATGAATATCTACTAATTCCTACAAGTTCAAAAGTTTTGTGGCAAATTAAAACATCAACACAATTAGAGAAACCACGCTATGTTATTGTTGGATTTCAAATAGCGAGAAAACATAAACGTAAAAAATATGCTTGCCATTTTGATCATTGTAATATTACAAACGTTAAACTCTTTTTAAATTCACAATATTATCCTCATGGAAATTTAAATCTAAATTTTGATTAAAATCAGTTTCTCTTTACTCTATGAAATGTACGCTAATTTTCAATCATCCTATTATGGTAAAGATTCAAAACCTATTTTAACAAAAGATATTTTTAAAAGTCTATTTTCTCTAATTGTTATTGATTGTTCTAAGCAAAATGAATTTCTAAAACAAGCGTCAGTTGATGTACGTTTAGAATTTGAAGCAGGAATCAACATGCCGGCTGAAACCACTGCCTACTGCTTAATCATACATGACCGCGTCATACAATATAAGCAAATCAGCGGTGTTGTCAAGAAACTGCTATAGTGGGGATAAAGTAGTGAGGTGATTAGGTATAAAAACGGCTGCTCTCAGTCAGAATTTCAGTTTTACTTCAAAATGGAATTTATTGTAGATGTACAAGGTTTCAAAAAACATAACAACGAATTTGTCTTCAAAGAGTTGGCGATACTTCCACTACAGTCAGATGCTCAACCACTTGTCTTCTTGTTTGAACCTCCTTGTGCTTGGAATACATTGCCTTGGCGCTACAAAAGTGAAAATAATTGGTTAACACACATTTACCACGGCATAGATTGGTCAGCTGGAGACGTCCCATACAATGAGCTTCGCTGTATTTTGCAAGGAATACTACGAGGTGCTAGTGTTATCTATGTTAAAGGCTTAGAAAAAAAGAATTGGTTAGAGAAATATTTGTTGAATGTAGAAAATTTAATAGATTTTAATTGTCCATCGTTGAAAAAACTTGAAACTAAATTGTTTATCCCCTGTAAACATCACCCTCTTTATAGTGAAAATTGTGCTGCGAAAAATGTAAAAATTCTTCAAGAATGGTTTCTAGAACCATGCAACCAATATATAAGTGCTGCTGTAAAAGGAATTGATGAAGTTGATTCTACATTTACTACTACTACTTTACATTCATTCTACGAAAATTGTGAATCTTTTTTGTAAATATTTCATAAGTTTAAAAATAAACATGAACAATTTAAAATAATACATCTCTCTCATTATTTTAAAAACATTTTCCTTTATTTTTTTTAATTTTACTATTTCTGAAAATAAAACTTAGAACTAATTCCTGAAAATGAACATGAGTGGAGAAGAAAATAATATTAAAACCAATTTATAGATAAATATATATTTTTTATTATTAATGTCAAAAATTCATATTTTATAATCATTAATATTATAAAAAATTCCACTATATTTTTTAAACTTAAATTCGAAAGCGTTGTATGTTCCACCTAGATACGTCATATGCAACTTGTCTACTTCTATCATGATTCTTGTTCCAAATCGTGTTTCACTTTTTTGAGTTTACTAATCATGTAGCTATTCTTTGGAACTAATTCGGAAAGAGGCTTTGTTGTTCTAAATCCATTTTTGTGGTTTACGTAGACAAATCTAAAACAGAAATGACAGAAAAAAACACAATAAGAAAATTATTTTTAATATAATTTAATTCTAAAATAATATCTGGAAAACACCTGAAAAAAAGCTCGAAGAAATGCCGCAAAATAAAAAAACAAAATAAAGAAAGAATTGGTCAGGATATATTAAAAAAAAGCTGCAAGTCTCTAAGAAACGTAAAAACTAATAAACTAAAATAATATCTGGAGAAAAGTGAAAAATAATTTTAAAAAACTGAAAATAAAATCTGTAAACGAATCCTGCAAAATATGAAAATAAAACCTATAAAAAATATGAAAATAAAACCTGAAAAAATAGGAAATTAAAAAATTCTTTAACAAAGAAAATTTTTACTTACTGTTACTTCGGCGACCTCGAAGAGAATGACCCTGCTGGTGAATAGAATCTCCGTCTGTGGCCATATACCACCCCCTCTCATTAACCACATCACTATATTGCGCACGCAGTTGTAAAATCGCTTATATGCGCGCGCGCGATTTTTTTATATATAAAGAAGTCCCTTTGAATCAAGACACACTATTATATAAAAAACAATCTTTTAATATAAAAAGTTTTATATTATTTTATGCAAATTAAAAAATTTTATTTTTTACAAACTTCTTCTTCTGATTCTTAGAGTGTATACAATAACACGAACGTCTGAAAAGAAGAAAAAATTATTGAAATATTATACATATTATAAAAATTATTAAAATTATTATTTTAAAAATCATTTACTTGTGTTATGACAATGATCGGACTGACAATAAGACCATAATGATCATCCTTATCCGAATCATTATCCTCCGAATCAGTGTCATCAATCATCATCCTCATCCTCGTCTGAATCATCAGAGTTATAGTTATTATCATCGTCATTATCATATTCTTTCTCGCTGTCAAAACTTAAGTTTAAAACTCTTTCAGCTCCATCATTGTTATCATCGTCGCCATCAAAATATGAAAATGAGATTGTTTTTTCCATTTTTCTTTTATCTGTAAATATAATATGTACATATATTTATTTATTAATAAAAGGTCATTGTGAAAAAAAATGTTTTTTAAATTTGAAATTATAAATCAAAAAGGAACAAAAACTAAGGGCCAGTTTCACCAATAACGATTAAAAATTAATCAATGATTAAATCCTCAAATAAACCAATCACAAGCCGTAAAACTTGTTTTAATCACTGATTAACTTTTGATTGACTTTGGTGAAATCAGCACTAAGAAATTTGAAAAAAGCAAAAAATTAAGTAATAATATCCAAAAATCTGTAAGTTAAATAAAAAGACAAATCTCAGAAAAAGAACTGTAATGTAAAGAAAGAAACAGAGAAAAAAGAAATTAAAAAAATAACTATCAAATATGTCTAACAAAAAGAAATGATTTTGAAAAAAACATTGAAAGTAAGTTTAAATACAGTGGAAATCTGAAAAACAAATTGAAAAAAATAAGAAAAAAAGTAAATTCGACAAAAAAATTTAAAGGAAGTAGAGAAAAGAGAAATTAGAAAAAAAGCTATCAAATATTCCGAAAAAAATAAAAGATTTAAAAAAATAAAAAAAGATTGAAAGTAAGTTTTAATAAAGTGGAAATCTAAAAAATAAAATGAAAAAAATAAGAAAAAAAGTAAACTCTGCAAAAAAAACTTTAAAAGAAGTAGAGAAATTAGAAAAATAAAAATAGCTATCAAATATTCCGAACAAAAAAAAGATTTAATCTGAAAAATAAAGTGGAAAAAATAAGAAAAAAAGTAAACCCTGGAAAAAACTTTAAAAGAAGTAGAGAAAAAATATGGAAAAAGTATACCCTGAAAGTACATAAATCTAGAAAGATAAAGAAAAATACTAAAAATGTGCTAAATAAAAAAAAATGATTTTGAACAAAGAGTAGAAAAAACATTGAAAGAAATTTCTAATATCGTGGAAATCAAAAAATAAAAATAAAAAGTAAGAAAAAAAGTGAACTGAACAAAAAGAAAATGATTTTAAACAGAGAGTAAAAAAAACATTGAAAGAAATTTTTAATACCGTGGAAATCAGAAAAAATAAGAAAAAAAGGAAACCCTGAAATCTAAAAATATAATGAAAAAAAATAAAAAAATAAACCCTGCAAAAAACTTTAAATGAAGTAGAGACAAACAGCTGTTAGATAATAATTCCGTCGAATTCTAAAAAAAATAAAAAAATAAGAAGAAAAGAAACCCTGAAATCTGAAAATATAATGAAAAAAATACGAAAAAAAACCCTGCAAAAACTATAAAAGAAGTAGAGAAAAATAGCTGTCAAATAATAATTCCGTCAAAACTTTAAATTTTTTTAATTATTTTTTTTATGAAATGATTTTAATATATTTTTTTAAATGTTTATTTTAATTTTACCATTTACCGATGAATGTTGCAAGTATTGTTTTAATATTTGGTCCAATTTTTATTTAATTTTATTTAAAAATTTTTTTCTAGGTTTTTAATATATTTTTTGTGATCAGATTGTAAAAATATACTAATAAACCCATTTTTAGTTAATAGATCAAATAATGTGGAAATTAGAAAAAAAAAATTTTTAAATAAAAAAAAAATTTTTTAATTTTTTTTTTAGATTTTTCAATATTTTTTTTGCGATCAGAATGTTTATAAATATACTAATAAACCCATTTTAAGTTAATTAGATCAAATAATGTAGAAATTAAAAAAAAAAAATTGTTTTAATTTTTTTTTAGATTTTTTAATATATTTTTGTAACCAGACTGTAAAAATATACTAATAAACCCATTTTCAGTTAATTAGATCAAATAATGTAAAAATTAGAAAAAAAAATTGTTTTAAAAAATTTTTTAGTTTTTCTTTGACAACGCTATGGCCATTATTACATAGCAAGTTCTCTATATTTTTCCTGTAATATTCGCTTTAAAATACAGCAGTATGCCTAATTTTAGCCCTCCACGTTGAATAGTTTAGAAGTTAAGGGGGGGGGTCACTTTTTGTGCATTTTTTACCAAAAATTTTGTTATATCCTTGACAACGCTATGGTTATCACCTCCAATCACATTCTCTATATTTTTCCTGTAATCTACGTGTGAAAATACGTATCTGTACCAAATTTGAGCTTTCTAGGTCAAATAGTTTAGCCGCTAGGGGGGATACGATTTGGCTACGGACATAAGAGTTTCACCAATAGGGTTCCGTCAGTACACCGTAGGTGTACGGAACCCTAAAAATAAGAAAAAAAGGAAACCCTGAAATCTGAAAATATAATGAAAAAAAATAAAAAAAAGTAAAACCTGAACAAAGAGAAAATGATTTTAAACAAAGAGTAAGAAACCTTGGAATTATTAATACTGTCGAAATCTGAAAAATAAGATTCAAAGAATCCTGAAAACATTTTTGATCGAAAGGTATACGCACTATTTAGTCTGAGATTTTTACATCAAATGAAGTTATATTACTCTTTAATTTATTTATGTGGATGTCCCCACTCTTCATGTATGTCTAAATAGGCAGATAACTTTTATCAAATAGGTTATATTCAAAACTTATTTTCTGCATCTTGAAGGTTGTAATCTGAACCTATAAAATAATAAAAATATATGAATATGTAAAAAAATATAAACAAGCATTAAAAAAAAAATAAAATTTATAATTGTATGTTAAAGAAGACTTTAACACTTCTTCTTCAGATAATTTTCTTTTCTTTTACATTTATCCACTCTTCTTTGGCAAAATGTAATATCTGGGTAAAAATCAGCATCTGAATCGGAATCAATAGATTCTGATAAAGACTCCGATGTTGACACTGACATGAACGATGGTGAAGTTGTTACCAAATTATTTTCATCATAAACATCGGGAAATGATCCAAAAAGGTCTTCTACCTGAAAAAACAAATATATTTACTTATTGGAATCAATAAAATGTTAATTAGTATGTATATACAGATACAAAAATTTACCTCCTCATAGCTGATGTTTATTATTAAAACATAATCATCATCAGAATCATCATGTGATTCGGATTCAGAACTACTGATGACAACGGTAGACGCTTCGCTGTCATAAATGACTGCATTTGCCTCCATAAAAATTATTTCATCCTCTACCATTATAATTTGGTCATCCATAATTTTCTGAAATAATAAGTTTTGAATATGAAATTAAAAAATAAATAATATTTAAAATAAATTACTTTAATAATATATTACTTTATAGTGAAAAAACATATTATTGAGTATATAATTATAATAACAATAATAAATAATTAAAACTCACTTTCAATGAAAAAAAGAAAAATCCAAAACTGTGATGTGGGAATCGGAAAGTTGTATTCTGTGCCACCTCACTGCTTGAAGTTCAAAAACTTAATGCCTGAGCAATGTCTCTCTCTCCTCTGTGTCCGTGCGAGCTCCCCACTTTCTCGAGTCCCGCCTTTCTTCTCCCTCTTCGCGCGAGCTCACTAAACCACACCTATCTACTTTCTCCTTCTCTCTATGCACGCTCCTCACCAGAGCTCATGACAATTTTTTCTTTCTTACAACTTTTAGATTTGCTCTGCACCAACTAATTGAAAATTATAGTAAAAATTCTCTAAAATAAATTATTTTATTATTACTACATTATTATTTTCCTTCATTATTAACAAAAAAAGTACTAAAATATATATCAGGAAAAATTACCAAATTAAAGATAAGGAAAAAATTTTTTCTACGAAATAAATACAATTTTTTTATTTACTATTTTCTGCTCAATTTTTTAGTCTAATGACTCGTTATAAAAAGACATATTTCTAATAATACAAAAATTAAAAGTAAAAATAATAACTGCACTACATTTTCAAACTTTGATGCAAAATAAACTTATATAAAGTGAAAAAACGATTCAAAAAATGAAATTAAACAACCACAACATTTTTTTAGTTCAATGACTCGTTATAAAAAACATATTTCTAATTTAGTGCAAATAAACATATTTAAAGTATGAAGAACAAATAAAAAATTAAAATAAGACAGCCACAACATTTTTTTGTCTAATGACTCGTTATAAAAACACATATGTTCCAAAAACACAAAATTAAAAGTAAAAATAACTGCACTATATTTTCAAGATTTGATGAACATTTTCAAATCGTATCACATACTCTTTTTCCATGTGTCCTGATTTTGCAGTCATTCTTTATTGTACATACTGAGATATTATTTCTTCAATATCTTTTAAGTCATCATTACTTAATTTTTCATTTTCAGTAATAATAATGAGACATCTGTTGGAATACTTTCAACCTTTTCTGTTGTTAGTAGTAATACAGTGCCGGTTCTGGACCCACTAGTATTGGTGCGTGTCCGTGTAAGCATGAGTCAGTGTTGGTGAGTATCCGTGTGAGGGGGCAGGGAGGGGTGAGGGGGGTGTGACTGACTACGATGTGGGAGGGGGGGTATTTACCTATTATTATTTATCTATTATATATTATTTATCTATTATTATCTATTATCTATTATTTATCTATTATCTATTATTATTATTAGTTGGTGAGTATCCGTATAAAGGGGGTAGGGGGGGATGTCACTGACCGCGATTATTTATTATTATTATTATAAGTTAGTCATTGTCTGCAAATTTTAATGGGTTTATTTAGACTACCACTTTATCAATTTAATAAAGGGGAGGAGGGGGGTGTATGACTTTTGAGGAAAGGTGTGGGGTAGAGAGGATATTAGTCATTGTCTGCAAATTTTTTAACGGTTTTCTTGACTTTATCTAATCGGTTAATAATAAGTGTATTACTTTTCAAAAAGGGGTGGGGGTGGGAGAATTTTTCATTGAAAAAGAAGAGGTTTTGGTAGAGAGGAAATTAGTCATTGTCTGCAAATTTTTTTAACGGCTTATTTTGACTACCCCATATCAATTGTTTGACAATTTTCAATCGTTTTCTTGTTGAGACGTGTTTTTGAATGCAAATAAGAGGGGGAAAAAGTGGGGATTATTAGCATAAAAGCGTGATTCTATCACTTAATTTTTCAGTGCCATTTTTTTACTCAGCCTGATACGTTAAAACGAAACAACAGTGACAAACAGTTAAAGTAAAAGTGAGTGATTTTTCAAAAACGTATTGAAACAAAAATTTTGTAAATGCAAAAACTGATCATGGATTTTAAAAATCTAAATCTTGCAGCAAATGTCCTTCCTGTTAAATCCATGAAAGCACTAAAGATTGGAGAAGCGCTTCTACTAACCGACATTAAACAAATTAACACAAAGTATGGTCCAAAAATTGTTATTGAAATCAATTCTGAATATATAGTGTTTTTACCTCAACGAATGGTGCGAATTTTTTTATCTGAAAATAAAGAAAATAATGTTTTTGAAGACTTGAAGCAAGAAATTCACAAAGGCTGTGTATATTTTAAATATTTGGGCGGTGAATATAATCATTTTGAGTTTGTATCATCATCATCATCATAAATTATTAAGAAAATAATCAACAGCAATTTGAAACAAAAATATTTTTCCTGAAAAATGGCCTACCTACAACGTAATCATTTAATTCTGTCAACAACATACAACCTGAATTCATCATTTAACAAACAAATTGTTATTGGTATTGCTGCAGAAAATTTGAAAATCTTATCTACGCAAGTGAATCTGTGTAGTAGCTATCCTCAAGCAACCGTATCTTTATCTTTGGATGAATGGGAGTTTTTCTACAGTTATTTCTCAGAAATTTCAAGTTTTTTCAACGAAAAATGGCAACAAATATTTTTCAATCTGGAGATTTAGAATTAAAATGTGCAATATACATGGGTCACCGACTAGTGTCAATTGGACGTGTAGATAGCAACAGAGGACATTCATTTTCATTTAACGCAACAACATTTGAAACTTTAAAAAATATAGTTAAGTGCATTCAACAAAGTATATTTGATTTGGAAAATTCGTGTGTTAAAAGTAGTGTCAAAAGTGTTATTGAAACGATTGTAAAGTAATGTTTGTAAAAAATACCAATAATAATATTATAGATGTAAAATTTGTGGAAAAATATATAAAAAGAATCTTTAGTTTGTTCAAAAGTGTTTTAGTTAATAGAAATCAGAATTCCAATAGTAATGTTGCACGATTATTTACAGAGTTGTGTACATTTCTTTTAAATGGGAATGCGTAAAGAAGTTATTTTATTGTTACCAAAATTGAAAATAATTGGAAATAATTTTCTGTAAGCAAAAAAGAAATGTAAAAAAAGCAAAATATATGCATTTTTAATGTGATTCAATTTATCTTACTTTTACTTACCCCCTCTTAAAATTAGTAATAAATTAAATTAATTTTTTTAAAGAAAAGGAAAATTTTTAATAAAAGAGATATTTAAAATCAATAACAAAATATTATTTTATTAAAACAGAAAAAATTTACATTGCATTAATCCAGCTGTTGTGAGAATTATCGAAACCTAGCCATTTAACATACAATTTATTATCACGTTTTTTAAGTACTTTTTCAACTAAATAAATATTATGGTTCTTAGCAGGAGACAGTTCTTCTTGATAAAAATTGCCTGAAACTGGATTATTTTGATAATCTTTCAGTAAGTATGTTATTGGTACAGTATTGTTTACTTGATGAATTGTAAAAATTTCCGTTGTCCAGTTTGGTGTATAACCTTTTTCGAAAACATGTTTTAATTTGCTAATTCGCACCTTATCACCAATTTTAAATTTAACTTTTTTTTCTTCAAATGAATTTACAGCAAATTTCCTATATACATTAAATAAGATTTTTTTTCATTTAAACGATTTACATTTTTTGGTTTCATTTTAATTGTTCGGTGCACAGTATCATTATATGAAATGATTAAATCTTTTAAAATATCTAACCACTTGAAATTTCCCTGAAAACTAAATTGTATCCACATTTTATTTTTTAAGGTACGATTAAATCGTTCACAAATTGAAGCTTTTAAATTACTAAACGTGGAATATATATGTATTTTATATTTTTTCATGAGATTTTTAAAGTTTGAATTGTAGAATTCTTTTCCTTGATCAACGTGTAAATTTTTTGGTACCCGCCCTTGATCCAGTACTGACTTCATTGCAGCTGCAACGTCTTCACCAGTTTTATTCTTCACAGGAACAGCCCAGGCAAATTTGGAAAAATATCAATGACAGTCAAGATGTATTTGAAGTTTTTATTTATTTTTGCATATGTATTCATTTCCACAAGATCCGCCTGCCATGTTTCATCAATTGCTCTAATATCAAATTTTCGTCTTGAATAATTTCTTCTGGCTGGTTTGTGCAACTCCTTAACGAGAACTAACTTTTGATCATTCATTATGTTTTCTAGTATTTTTTTCAAGTTCTCTCAAGTGCAATAATTCGCTTTTCAAAATCAGTAAAAATTTCTTTATTGAGAGATAACCATTCTACATTCCTCTCAATACCAGCTTTTAAATTGCTTAAATATTTTATTACAGAATCTTCCAATTTCGTAATTTTAATATTGTTTGCTTGTGTGTCAGATCTTAAAGAATCTAAAACCTTGTAGATTTCATTGACTTCAATATTTATAAGTTTTTTTACAAGACTGTAGTTTGTTGCATCACCTTCATCTGAGGCTTCTGACAGATTACATATCTTTTTATGTTCTATATCGAAATTTCCGTCAGATGTAACTTTAAAGCCAATACCCGGAAGTCCACGAACTTGGTTTTTAGTTTTCTTAAAAGAACTTCCAAATACATCAAGAGACATGGTTCAACTAACACATTATCATCAGTGACAATCATTAATATATAACATTAGCTTCACAAAGTTCCTCAATAATGGATAAAATTTCGTTTGTATGACTTGAATTTCCAGCTTTTTGAGATGCTAATAGTAAACGTAATCTATCAACCAATTCATTTGGATCATCCCAGTATATATAATCTAATTTATTTCCTTCTTTAGCAAGCATATATTCCGGTAGTATACCTTCCCCGGTTGAAGTTTGTCTTTTACTACTACCACTTTTTCTAGAAGGAAATAAGTTTTTTTCAATATATTGTTTAAATTTAAAAGATGAACTTTCTCGAATATCACCATCCACCTTGTAGTGTTTTTTGTGTGCATTTGTCTTGAGTAGTATTGCTTTATAATTTTTCAGATCCTCTGCTTTCACTTCAGATTCTTTTGGGTTTTTTTTAAAAAGTAATTCAAGCAATCCTTTAGTACTGGGAAAAACCAAGTCACCTACATAAATAGAATTCTGACTAAAATTAATTGAAGAGTCACCAACCATTAATCTATCTTTCGTTAATTTTCGTACACCTTATACATTATCAATCTCTTTATTTCTTTGATTTAGTAGTGTCAAATATATTTTTGTAATTTCATCAGCTGCTGGAGATGAAGAGGCTAATGGCATTTCCTGTTCATTGAAAGAAACTGTATCTAAAGGTTCCTCATCTGCGAATGTTGCTGATTTAAATGATTCATCTTGTATATTATAATCATCATCATCAAATGAATCATACAATTTTTCCTTTTTCTCAGTTTTCACATTTTTGTTTTTTTCCTTTTTAATACCATCAACCGATTCAATAATTTCAATATCATCAACAAGTTTTTCTAAGGGATTCACAATAGGCTTAAGAGTGTCATCTAATGCTTGCTCGAAAGACTCTTTTTCCAATTTTAATAGTTTGTGTTTTCGTCGAATTGATTCACTTGCTTTAGCCAATTGTTGCGCAATATCTTTTTCTTTATTAATATGTTCTGTTTTTAAAGATGCCATCTTGATTCTACAAAGTCTTGAATATAACTAAAGCAAGAACATTTATGATAATTCTTTTTATGTACTAGAGATTTTTATAAAACAGTCAAAACCCTTCCTGTATCTACCACAATTGAGTTCTCTATCTTTGTCAATGACAACAAAACCGTATTTTTCACTATTCCAACATGGTGAACACAAATCTCTAAATTGTGTGTATAACATGTCAGTATTTACATGATCATCGTAAATATGTTTCAGGTTAAGTTAATCTTGTTTGAATATAACTAAAAAATTAACATTGTCCCGAATTAAATGTTTGGGAATACGTGTATAAGTTTGACAAAGATAAAAACAATCAATCAGTCTGTGACGACCCATTGAAAAGAATTCTCGAATTCTTTCCTGTCTATCACAGGCTACATCGTCAAACACAATTGTTGAATTTTGTCGTGCTTCTTTCGGTTGTATAACTTCTTCATGATCTTGATATGGAAAGTATTCAATACCGTCAACTAGTTGTAGAGCCTTTTCTAAAAATTTGTACTTTGGTTGATTCAAGGATTTTGAAAAGATGTAAACATTTTCAAAACGTAGTCCATTTGGATGTAAGAGTAAAGCAAGAATTGCATTTGTCTTTCCACAATTCGATGGCCCACAGATAATTGCTCTCACTGTATCAGGTAATAAATTTCCATGTCGCTTTCTGTCTGATTTTTGTTTTGTTATTTTATCAAAATTAATGACAGGTAGTTTTGTTGATTGCGCTTTGAACTCCATCTTATTGCGTTCTGAGGTAAAAAACTATATAGTAAACTATAAATACCCTATTTTATACGTTTTTAATTTAGTCTCTGAACAATCATCGAGTGAATATAATCATGGTTGTCAAAAGAAATGCAACTAGTCTTCGAAAGACAGTGAAACGTGGTAGAGGTCTCCTCAACAAAATTATCAGCAATTTACCCATTGAACTACATTTACCTGGTTATCAGTATTGTGGACCTGGAACGAAATTAGCAAAAAGATTGGCACGCGGTGATCCTGGTATCAATCCTCTCGATCAGGCTTGTAAAGAACATGATATAGCTTATTCTCAAAATAGGAATAATCTTGAAAATAGACACGCAGCAGACAAGATTCTTGCTGAAAAAGCTTGGCTTCGAGTACTAGACAAAAACGCAAATCTTTCTGAAAAAGCAGCAGCTTACGCGACAGTAAACGCTATGAAAATGAAAACAAAATTTGGAATGGGTCATAAATCGAAAAATATGAAAAGGAAAAAGAAAAATAAGGCAGTTTTCCCATTGAGAAAAATTATAATGGCAGCAAAGCAATCTATTACACCAGGTAATGATAATACACCTTTAGCTATTAAGTTAGCGCTAAAAGGTGCACGTGCAGCTCTAAAAATTGCAGGTGGAAAACGCTAAGTGAAAAAACCTAGAGTTTTACCTGTGCCAAAAAAAGTAGGTGGTTTTTTACCATTTCTTATATTGATGTTTGCCGGTCTTAGTGCAGTAGGGGCTCTATCTGGTGGAGCTGCTGGAATTGCAAAGGCTGTTAATGATGCTAAAGCTGCTAAAAAACAACTTGAAGAAAGTGAAAGGCATAATCAAGCAATGGAATCTATAGCTCTTGGAAAAGGACTTTTTCTGAAGCCATACAAACAAGGGTTAGGGTTAGAATGTTTTGCAAAAAAAATGAAAAAAATTTTTAAATTACCAAATCGTGCACTAACGAATTTTGATTTATTCAAATACTCTAAATTGATGAAAATTCCTTACTTTCGTGGTGTCTTTATGCGTGATGATTTGCCAACTGAAGGACCATACAAATACGAATCAGCAATAATTAATTTAGACAATAAAGATAATGATGGTACACACTGGGTTGTTTTTAAAAAAAGAAATAATGATGTCATATATTTCGACAGTTTTGGAAATCTTCGACCTCCAAATGACCTGGTAAAATATTTAAAGGTTAACATTATAAAGTACAATCACATTAGATATCAAAATTATAAAACTTTTGTATGTGGTCATTTGTGTTTGAAATTTCTTTGCAATCAATTGGATAAAAAATGTGCTTTATCTTTATATATAGATGAGCATTAGAAATTATTTTCTCAGTTTACATCTAACCAGCAAAAATGAAAGATTCAATAACATTAACCTTGTCTGGAAATTCTTCAATATTGGAGGCACAATATTTTCCACCGATTAAGTTATCACCAAATAAAAATTACGCTTTAGGCCTTGTTGAATTTTTAACCTTTAACTCAATTCCGAATGTAGACATTGGAAAAAATAAATTTTATATTTGAAATATGAAGATTTCGACTATATCAGCAGATAGTGACATCTATTAGATGTCATTTGAACTCTTTGGTTTAGAGTTAGGTGTTACATGATAATTACTTCGATATGGTTGTCGATAAGTAATTAATTTTTAAAATTAATTTTGATCTGAAAAAATAAGCTGCGTGAACGAATGCACTGTGCATCTGTGAGGACTCGAACCCCAGTTCATAGCTGCCTGTCGCGGGACCTACGCCTATCAATGCACCTTGATAGCGTAGGTCCCGCGACCGGCAGCTATGAACTGGGGTTCGAGTCCTCACAGATGCACAGTGCATTCGTTCACGCCGCTTATTTTTTCAGATCAAAATTAATTTTAAAAATTAATTACTTATCGACAACCATATCGAAGTAATTATCATGTAACACCTAACTCTAAACCAAAGAGTTCAAATGACATCTAATAGATGTCACTATCTGCTGATATAGTCGAAATCTTCATATTTCAAATTTTCAATCAGCGAATAAATTCTAACATTAAATTTTATATTGATAAAGAAGTAGTTACAATACCATCTGGTAGCTATGAAATAAGTGATATTGAACATTATTTGCAAACCTTCTTAAGTTCCAAAGGAATAAAACTGTCAATCAAACCCAACAATAATACTTTGCGCAGTGAGATTCTCTCTAATTGTGAAATAAATTTTGAAAAACCTGATTCTATTGCACAATTATTAGGATTTAAACCACAAATTCTTACACCAAACATATACCATGAATCTGACTCACCACTTTCCATTATAAAGGTTAATTCTCTTAGAATTAAGTGCAATATTACCACAGGTGCATACATCAACAATCAAAAAGTACATACTGTACATGAATTTTTTCCAAGTGTACCAGCAGGATATAAGATCGTTGAAGTGCCATCTAGAGTCATTTACTTACCAGTCGTAGTAAAGACGATTGATCATATTCAATTGCGAATAGTTGATCAAGACGGACATATTGCAAATTTTCGAGGTGAAAAATAACTGTTCGATTACACATTAAATCTCTTTAAATAATGGGGATTGTATTTAATAGAAAAAAAAATTACTGGTTACGGATTTAAGAAGACTACAGAATGTCAGAAACAATTCAGTTACAGATCTTCAGTCAAGGTGTTAACACCTCAAAACATTCAATTATTGAAGAGTCTAGGACTGAAAGTGATCGGAGAGAAAAAACGAAAAAGAGAATAAAAAGAATTAAATTTTTCTGTTTCTGTACTTTAATTTTTAGACGACTTAATTTCTGCAAAAAAAATGGAAGACGAAGTTTTAAGTATTGCAAAACCAATTGTATTCGATGAATCTATTGCTCACTGTGAGGTGCATGCTCATTTGCCATATGCCTCGTCAACGTTTAATAACAGCGATGAAATTCGAATAGCAGTTCAGAATCAAGATCACTGCCTTTTACCAGGAAAAAGTTCGCTACACATTCAGGGAAAATTGATAAAAAACGATGGGACACCTACTAACAATACCAGATTCATTATAAATGGCATTTGTCATTTATTTGAGGAAGCAGGCTATGAGTTAAATGCTGTTGAAATCGATAAATGTAAAAATGTTGGACTGACGAGTGTTATAAAAAATTATGTTTCAATTTACAGCAATCAGAGTAAATTTTTAGAAAACGCAGGTTGGTTTCCAACGTGTACTGAAAACACCTCTCTTACTGATAACAATGGTAATTTTGACATCGTAATACCTCTAAGCTTAATATTTGGTTTCATTGAAGACTATCAAAAAATTATTGTTAACGCTAGACATGAATTAATTTTGACAAGAGTACGAAGTGATGTTAACGCAATTATGCAAACTGCTGAAGAACAAGTGAAAATTTCTATTACTAAAATCGAATGGCTATTACCCAATGTAAGATTATCGGATGCCAGAAAATTCAAGTTACTCAAGTATATTGAAAAGGATCCACTCATTCCAATTAATTTCCGAGCATGGGAATTGTATGAATATCCATTACTACCAACAACAGCGAATCACGTTTGGACTGTCAAGACATCAACACAATTGGAGAAACCTAGATTTGTTATTCTAGGTTTTCAAACAAATCGAAAAAATGTAACCACGCGAAATGCAAGTTATTTCGATCATTGTAAAATTACAAATGTAAAACTATTTTTAAATAATCAGTGCTATCCATATGGTAATCTTAA
The DNA here is from genome assembly GCA_032873175.1 of Leptopilina drosophilae. Lineage (NCBI taxonomy): Eukaryota > Metazoa > Arthropoda > Insecta > Hymenoptera > Figitidae > Leptopilina > Leptopilina drosophilae. The sequence continues at coordinate 11,640,667 of CM065486.1, forward strand.
CATTGATGTGGATAAAAAACAATTTGCAGTGCTTTATGAAATGTATACAAATTTTCAAGCTAGCTATTATTACAGAGAATCTCAACCGTATTTAACAAAAAACGAATTTCTTGAATTTGCTCCACTAATAGTGATTGACTGTTCAAAACAAAATGAATCCCTAAAATACGGTCCTGTAGACATTCGTCTTGAATTTGAGGCAAAAGAAAATTTCCCTGCACAAACTGTTGCCTATTGTTTAATTTTGCATGACAGAATTGTAGAATATCGACCAATTAGTGGTGGGGTGAAAAAAATTATATAAATATTTTAAATTGCAAATTTAAGAGTCAGTTGTCTGCAATATGGAGTACGTTGTGGATGTTCAAGGTTTCAAATTGACTTCAAATGAATTTATTGTCAAAGAATTGGTTATTTTACCATTAAATGAAAAAGTACCACGTCCATACAGTTTTTTATTTCAACCACCTTGTGATTGGATGGACATTACACCTGATTGTAAACGATTAAACAGATGGTTGGAAAATAATTTACATTGTTTAACATGGACATCTCGTGACGTCCCTTACAAATTATCGTCTGCTATAATTGAGAATATATTTAAAAAAGCTGAGAAAATATATGTGAAAGGATTGGAAATGAAAAAATGGCTAGAAAAATTTGTCAAGAATACAACAATTATTATCGATATGTTGGATATAAATTGCCCATCATTACACCAGCTACTGCATGAATCATGTAATATGAAACCGTGTAATCACCATGAGAATAAAATAAATTTAGAATTTGTAAATTGCGCTTTACGAAATGTCAAATTACTGTCAGTTTGGTTAAATACGAATGTATAGTGTAAAAATCTATTGTTAAAAAATTCAATGAATATTCATTATAATATCCAAAAAAGAAACAAATATTTGCTTGATTTATATTTACTTTTATTACTTTACTTAACTATTTATCATAAAACTAATAAATGTATAAGACTATTTTATGCTTTTTTCTAATAAATAATTAAAATTATTAAATTTGTGTATAATTTATTTACAATCATCCTGTTTAAAATGGGAAATAAGAAAAATATGTTTTTTTAAATTGTTTTCTACATTAGAAAAACAAATTTTTTTTATTACATTAAAAAATGTTCTTTTTTTTTAATTATCACAACTGTTTTTTTGTTTTTGAGTAAAAAAATCATAAAACTCTTTTTTTAAATATTGAAAAAATATTTTTAAATAATTGAGAAAAATATTTGTTTGTTTTTAATTGAATCATGAATTTGTAAAAGGTTCAACTCTAAAAATCATAAGAGTCATTTTCGCTACCTACTGTTATGTAAAAATGACACTTACGGTTTTCAAAGTTGATAATTTTTTCTACATTAAAAACATTTTTTAACAAAACCAAAATCGAAAAAACAATTCCTTAAAATCGAGAAATTTTTTTTAAATTGAGAAATATTCTTTCTTTATTTTTTACATTAAAAACAATAATTCACTTTTATCACAACTGTTTTCTTTTGTCTGTGAGTAAAAAAATCATAAAACTATTTTTTTAAATATTGAGAAAAACATTTTTAAAGAATTGAGAAAAATATTTGTTTGTTTTTAACTAAATCATTAATAATTTTTTTTTAAAATAAGTATTTTTTAAACAAAATAAAAGTGACAAAATATTTTTACAGTTATTGTTAATTAAACTTACTAGTTAATTTCAAAATTGAAAATATAATTTTTTCTGCATTAAAAAACGACAAAGATTGAATATTCACTATAATACTTTTAAACCAAATAAAGTAAAATTACTCTAATCTAAAAGAACATTTTATTGATTTTGAGAAACGAAAAAGACTTGAGTGAAATAAACTTACTCATTGAAAACTGGAGATGTTGATCCTCCTGCTTGTGCCATTTTGTTTTAAAGATTTGATTCTTCTTCTTCTTTTTTGAACCTAACAGAAAATTAAAAAAATATTTAGTTGAATAACACTTGTAGAATAAATTAATTATATCTAATGTAGTGAAATATTTTTTTCTTTTGAAATTATAACTCTATTGAAATTGTAACACTGCTTTTTTTCTAAAGATATTTCACTATTTTTTTTAAATTTTTCTTTCATAGTTGTGAAACTAAAACACTTTCTTCAAAATTAATTATTTAAATTAAATAATTAAATTAAATATTTAATTAATATATATTTTATCGGATGTTAACTTTAAACAATATTTTAAAATCACCTTTTCAGTTTCTTAGCTGGTGTTAAACTGGTGCAAAGTGGCTGCTCTTCTGCTTGACTGGGGTAACCTCCCCCAATATGCCTTTTCTTGTTGACAAATTTTGACGAATCTTGATCGAGGCTATGATCTGATGATTCTCCCACCATCAAATTATAAAGTCCAGAATGGGAGGTTATTTTGTCAAGATTGTTTTGGGAATCTTCGACAATGTGGAGCCGTTTCGAATAAACATAGTATTTGGTTACGCATTTTTATCTTCCATATAGCCCCATGGAAGAGTGTTAGTTGATTTAGGTAGAAGTTGTCGCTTATCATCCAACCAACTCAAAACAATTTTATTTTGTTTAACTGTATGGACTGTATGTTTCCAGCTTTGAATAAAGAATTGAGTTTTAATCAAATTTTTTTGACAATTTAGAGAATGCATATAATCGTTAAAAGTTATTGTTTTTAATGTCCCTTTTTTCAAACCTTTTGCCTTTTTTTCTCTTTATCATCTTCAAAAATTTTAAATGAATATAATTTGGATCTTAATCCAATAAATTCTTCCATTATTTTTCCACAGCATTCATCCTTCATTAACCCCAATACTTTTTTATTACAAAGAGGCAAACCGAAGATATTGTTTGGAGGATAATCAGAAGTATCAAATTTATCTATATCTCTCTTCATGTATTGATAAAAGTCAGGGACTTTAATTTCATAAATTAAACTATCCGTATCGGTGTAGAGTAACTTTGCTTTGTCTTCAAAATTTTTTTTTATATAATTATAATGAAAATCATAAGTAATAATTTTTGAAACGTCTAAAACTGTTAAACCAGTGTAAATTGGTTTATTAAATGTTATTTTTAACCTGTTCATCTCAATGATTACCATATTTTCGTCAAATATGGTGCAGCTATGGAAATTTGGTTTACCTATGAGTGACCTTGCACCATACGGCCCCTCCCATTTTGTAATTAATCGAACGTCTTTGTATTTGCGCACATTCTCCATAGTTTTACCAAATACAGAGTTATTCATTCATTTATAAAATTTTTTTTCAAACTCATTGGATGACCTTTTTCTCATTTCCGTATTTAAATCTATATAACTTTTTAACCATGGTATCTGTTTAAAACTTAAAACTCTATGAATTTTGGTCAATTTCATTCCTAAACTCAAATATAATTTTAAATTTCTATAATGTAGCACGTAATGTTTCTTAGGATATAGCGTTGTCATTAATTTCTTAATTTTAGATTTTGATTTAGGTGGTACAAAGTGCTCAGGACACAAAGGTAAATCCTTATGAAAATTATGCAATTCTACAGGATATTGTAAATCGACTTCGAGAATATAACCGATTGATGAATCATCAGCTACCTTGACGTAATCAATTTTAGAAATATCCTTTACCCACTGAAAATCTTCATAAGGCAAAAAGTCAGACATAGATGCACCATACTGATTATTTATATCAAAATACATGATATATGATTCTGCTATGGATGCATCAAATTTTGAACCCATATACCTATTATTAGCTTTTGAATGTCTATTGGAGCATTGTGAGACACCACCTCTGATACCAGATTCAATAAATAATAGCATTTCTGCATCGGTTAGTAATTCAAGTTTAATTTTTGTATATTTCAACATGGCGTCAAATGCGAGTCCCAGGGCAGTGTAGTAGTGTAAGAGATCCAATTTATAGGTAGAGATACATGTTTTTCTAAAATTTTCAAAAATATCCGCTAAAAGAAAAACGTCTGTTTTGAGGTAAAGATCTGAATATTGTCCTAATGTTTTTAAATTAAAAGTTTCCCATACATTTTCAGCATGTACATAATCTTCATCTGAAATTGATTCATTATTTAATCTTGAGAAAAATGCATCTTTTTGAGGAAGAGATTCTTCGTCTAATTTTGACCATGCGTCAATGTATTCGTATAGGAATACACCTTCTCTCGTCAATAATTTAAATTCATTTTCATTACTGCAGTGTTGTTTTGTAATTTGTTTGTCATTGTCCGTTAAGTATGATGCTAATTTTTCCAAACTGCTTGCCATAAATCGAAAAGAATCAATAAATCTAAATTTAATTTTTGTTCCGTCAACATCTTTTGTAAAAGAAATATATTTTTCCTTATTTATTGGCAATAAACTGATTTTTCCCTCAAAACCTGTAGCGAGAGCTTTAATAAAAAAATGTGAGTCGTATCCAGACAAATTGTGAAAAACAATAGGAATAACGTGTGAAAACTGGAAATTTACATTGCAGGCTTGGTGAGCTGGACCACGATATTTACCTGTAAAATGACAATGATCACGGTGTCTAATTTCATTTTCTTCAAATGGTTTTTCACAAATGTGGCATACAGGTTCTGTTTGAAAATTATTTATTTCATCATTCGTTAATTTTTTCATGGGAACAATATGTGAAAAATATATTGTTTGGATATTGTAAGCTAAATTTTTTAATTTATTGATAAACCATTCAATACAATCAGGACCGCGATAAAGATTTGTTTTCGTTAGTGACTCATCAAAACTGCAATGTAAATTATACGCTACACTTTTCGGAACATGTTTTTGAACATTGCAAGTATTTATGTTTGTTTCCGCAATTGGTTCCAATAGACATTCCGTATCTGCGTAAATTACGGAAGGAACAAGATCTTTATGACGATAATTTTTAAATTCTAAAGTGTTATCTTCTGGACTAGGTAAAATTACTCTACACTTATTCTTTTCCTCACAAGCCATTCTATGTCTTTGATACGATCTTTCAACAACAAAATGACATAAGCATCTGTCACATATTAAAATACGATGTTCATTTTTTGTTATTTGTAAATTAATTAAACGTGATATATTTTTAATTAATGTAAAATGGTATATTGGTTTTGTTCCATCAGTTTCATTTGTTTTAATCATTAATAAGTGAATAACTTTAAAATTTGGATTATTTTCTCAAATTTGTTTATATCAGTGAAATTAATTGGAAATTGAATCCCATCGTATTTTAATACACGACTGTAATGAGGATAAGAAGAAACACGAGAAACGTGATCTCTAGCGGGATGAAAAGCAGCTGTTACACACCAAAGAAAACAGACGTGATCATTGTTTTCGATATTAACTACTGCTTTTTTATTTTGAAAGGGAAAAATTTCCCCTTCCACATGTAGAATGTCCAATCGCTGATATGAGACTTCTTCATCGTCAATGCGGTTGATACACTCAAACAGTTTATTTTTCGCGACGTGTCAAAAATGCTATTTTACAGGTCATTTGAATTAGTTTTTTTACTAATTGCTATTTATTGATCACACTCAAAAATGATTTTTTTGGAAACTTTGACGCTCCAATTCATCATTTTTGTAAAAATAAGTTTTCTAATGGTAATTTTTGTGAGAAAAAAGATTGTTTGAAAAATGTGATTTTAGTGCTTTGTTTGTTTACATGTTGGTTTGTTTACATTTTACAACTTGGACATATCCTTAATTCGGTCGTTTTTATAACTGGAGTCTTGGATTTAGGCTTTTTTCTATCGGTTTCTTTTTCCGGTTTTTTATCCTTTAATTTTTTTCCTCGTGTCTTTTTAATTTTGTTAACTCAGTCAAAGTTTTTTTACTTCTTTTAGAGCACGAAACATTTTTTTGCCAACGTGCAAAACACACTCTAACTTTTGTACGACAAAAATGTTTCCATATCGCTTTGCTTCGGTGAGATTTGAAGAAGTTTTGAATCGCCATCACCAATGTAAAAAGCGTATCGAGCATTGTGCAAAGAAAGTGAGTTTTTGAACATCATAATTATTCCTTGTGCTTCCATACCCCCGGAACTTCCTTTATAATTTATGGAACATTCTTCTTCGTGCTCGCATTCATACCATATGGAAAAATCTTAAGGTAAAAGTCTGTTTTTCATAATTTCGCAAGTCTTACATGTTTTGCTTAAGACAAAAACATCCAAAATTTTTCCGGTGTACTTGCCGATTATCGAAGTGCCCCCTAAAAGAGATGAAAAACCTCTCTTCGACCATGTGCCATCTTCCGAGACCGATAAATCGTTTTCTGTCAAGCCTTGTTCTTTCGTTTTTTCTTTTTCTTCTGTTCCAGCTTTTTTAATGCACTTTCAGCAACGGTTTGTGCTGCGATTTTTGCATTTTTAAAGCCTTATAATAAGTGATCGGATTAAAGTTGGAGCACAAATCCATTATGGAACAAAATATTTGCAAACCATTCAAACTAATCCGAATGGGTCTCATAACGAACACAATCCTACGGTTTATTTCGTAACCAGTGTTTACTGTTCTACAAGAATCAATAATTTTGACTGCACATTTGCATTCTAAATTAATTTTAAAACCTAGACCTATCATACCATTTCGTGTAAAATTAATATTACCATCGCAAGTTTTGCATTTAATCAATATCGCAAGAGTGAGAAAAACATCAAAAAATGAAATGATGCACTACAGCGATGATTTATCTTCTGTCACATCATATTTATTATTTGCAGATAATTTTTTAGCAGAAGTACTTATGTATGTTTTATCGCTTCGAGATGTAAATTGATTGCTATGAAACTTTACTTTTTTGCGATGTACTTTTACACCTTTACTTCCTTTTTTATTGGATGGCATTACTGTCGAAAAACACTTTCTTACAGCTGGCTGAAGCTAGCAGTCGTACTCAGCACCGATCTTTAAGCTTCAAGTGTACTAATATGCATCTTTATCAAATTTAATAATACCTTATGTTGAAAAAATCATCGACTATTGTTATTTAAGAGTCAATAACCACTAAATAGCAAATTTAGTAAGTTTTTAGTCATTAATTTCATAAATTAGTAGTTGAAGCATAAAGATCGGTACTGAGTACGACAGCTAGCTTCAGACGGCTCTTTCTTACTCACATAAGAAGAATTAAATAATTAAGTACTTAATTACGAACCTAATTAAATTATTATTATTAACTATTAGGGTTGCAGCCGCTTAGCAGCCGCTGACGCTTGGATAATCCCTTTACGTCCCCAAAGTCCTACTAAACCGCCTGACCTAAGCCCAAAGCCGCTTCCATAGAAACAGGACCGCGGCCAGTCCTTTAGTAGCGATTGCTGTCTCCTCAAGGAAGTAACAACCTATAATCTGATATCGTTCCCTCACCAAAGCAGGGCATCGACACAGAATGTGAGCTGAGGTTTCGTTTTCCTCACCACATTTACAGCATTTGGGATCCTCGACGATGCCCATCTTATGCCTGTGATAGCGTAAATCTCCATGGCCTGTTAACAAACCTGTTATGATTTTCGCCTCTTTTCTATTAAGCTTACGGAAATCCGCCGGTCTTTTAGGATTTAAGTTTTCCCCAATGAGTGCTTTGGCCTGTCTACAACCTGCAGCTGCCCGCCACTCTTTTTGGTGCTCTAGTGTTCACCATTGTTTAAATTCCAAAGTCAGACACTAGTTGGAGACACCAACTATTGGTTCTGGTCCGATAAATCGTTTCCTAGCGCCTTCTTTGGCTAGTTCATCCGCTACGTTATTACCCTTAATTCCACAGTGTCCTGGGACCCAGATGAGGGTAACACGGTTAATTCCAGCTAGCCTGTAACCTCGTAGAGAATCGCTACAATTTCGGATTGTAAAACAGTAGTGATGGTTCCCAAACTATATGCGAGAGCCACCCCCACTGCTTCTTGATATACACCTGCGCCTGCGCCAATTCTTCCCTTCGATCCGTCCGTATACCAGACAATAGCATCTCTGGGAAGAAGGGCGGCCCATCATGCCAATCCTCTCTATTAGGTATACTTATTCTATACTTCTTGTCAAAGAGGTAGAGTGGAGTCACCTTATCTCTAATCATATTGAGAATGGGTTTTTCCACCAATTTGCTGGGGAGACGCCATTTGCCAACTTCCCTACGGCCTCTGTCCCCACCTAATCTCAGGGCAGCTTTCGCCGCCTCTGCTTTAATGATCAGGGGTAAAGGTTCCAGTCCCAGAAGAGCACCCAGAGCCATCGTGGGCGTAGTGCGCACAGCACCAGTGATGCTCCCCAGGACCAGCCTCCTTACGCCATTCAACCGGTCTTTTGCCGTTTTAAGTTCAACTCTGCTCCACCAGACCACAGACGCATAGGTCAGCCTAGGAAGCAGAATCGATTCGTAGATCCACAAAAGTGTATCCGGTTTAAGACCCCAGCTACATCCTATAGCTCTCCTACATTGCCATAGAGCAGCTGTAAGTTTATTACACTTCTCATCCAAGTGTTCTTTCCAAAGAAGCTTACTATCCAAGATGACTCCTAGGTACTTCGCTTTCTCTGTGAATTGGAGTTCTTTTCCAGCCAGTTTTAGCATACATGTGGCTTTCCACTTGTATCGTCTGGTGAAAATAACAGCTTCCGTTTTTGCTGGATTGACTGACAAACCAGTTTGTCCGCACCATCCATCTACCATATTTAACGCCTGCTGCACCACACCCAATAATACATCCAGATGAGGACCGCGAGCGATTAATAAGATATCGTCCGCATAACCAATCGCATGAAATCCCTTCTCACTAAGGAGTCTTAGCAGTTCATCCACTACCAGACACCAAAGTAAGGGCGATAGAACTCCTCCCTGAGGACATCCAGAATTAACTGTTCCTCGAAGGGTTGAGCTCCCTTTACTTGTTAATAGGTTCCTGTTACCCAACATGTGACAGGTCCAGTCAACAATGGTTGTGGGAATACCATGAGAGATCATGGCTTCCTTTATAATCTCCGAGGAGGTATAATTGAAAGCTCCCTCTATATCCATGAAAACACCCACTGCGAAACCCTTATCCTGTAGCTGTCCATCTATTAAGTTAACAGCTCTGGCAAGGGCTGATTCTGTAGAACATCCCGTTCTATAGGCATGCTGATCTCTATGCAAAGGATTTTGCTTTAAGATTTCACTGCGGATGTATCTATCCACTAATCTTTCAACCAACTTCAGAATGAAAGATGTTAGGCTAATTGGACGAAAATCCTTTGGTGAGGTATATCCGTTCCTGACAGCCTTTGGTATGAAGACGACTTTAGTGCCCCTCCACGCTTTTGGGACATATCCAAGAGTTAGACTTGCCCTGATAAGCCTTACCAACGGTCCGACCGCCTGATCCATCGCCTTTTGCAAAAGGACAGGGAAAACGCCGTCTGGTCCGGGAGACTTATAAGGGCTAAAGGATTCCACGGCCCACCTGACCCTCTCGGCAGTCACGATTCCATTAGCCAACTGTCTCCGCGGCCTATATTCAGCCTGCGGTAGTTTACTCAGAGGCCAAGAATCGGGACCGCCCTTCTCAGACCTAGAAAAGCCTGGGAAATGGGTCTGGACCAGGTGAGCCAAAGTCTCCTCGTCCGACTCGGCAAATCCTCCGTTAGGCAGTCTTAAGGTGCCTAAAATTGCATCTGGGTTTTTTGAAAGCAGTTTGTCTAACCGCGCTGCCTCTTTGCCCTTATCGATGCTGGAGCAGAAGGCAGTCCAGCTATCCTGTTGTGCCTACCTTATTTCATTTCTATAGTTGTCCCTCATTTTTGCATATGTGGACCTACTGTCAGCCGTGCGGTATTTTTTAGCACGTTTAAATAACTTCCTGGCCTCTTTTCTGAGGTTTTCTAGCCTCTCATTCCACCAGTAGGTCTCTTTTGCCGAACGAACTTTCGTTGGTTTCAGCTGTTCTCAAAAGCTGTTATTATGGCTGTTGTAAAAGTACCAGCCACCTCATCCAGGGTTTCATGATCTCTAATCCTGCCTGGTAATACAGAAAGTGTGTCCTTCAGCTCTGCGCTGTATTTAGCCCAATCCGTTTTCCTAGGATTACGAATCCACTTGGTTTCCGAAGGGACAACAGCCTCCAGCTCGAAGACTATCTGTAAATGATCAGAATGTGAAGGTTCATTAGATACTCTCCATCTTCTTACCTTGTGTGCAATACTGCACGAGCAGAGGGTGATATCAATCACCTCCTCCCTGACAGCATTACTGAATGTCGGTACCTTACCCGTGTTTAGAATATCCAGTCCTGTTCCCAGTAGATATTCCAATAGCTCCTGTCCCCTTTGGTTGTTCTTTGAGCTCCCCCACACCCTGTGTTGTGAGTTAGCATCACAGCCCAACAAAAGGGGCAGTCCACTCTCTGCACAGTAATCCACCAATTTACATACCTCATTTGGAGGATTAACTTTGCTATCATACGGAAAGTAAGTCGATCCAATGATCATCCTTCCGATACCCTCGAAGTCGGTCAATACCGCCATCAGGTCTCCAGTGCACAGGTCCAGCAAAGGTACAACATTAATGCCCTTCGTAAGGATGCACGCTCTTGGTTTGGTAGCCTTGGGATCCCTGTAAACATTAAAGCCAGCCCCCCCAAGTCCCCTAATAGCACCTCGAACTAACCATGGTTCTTGAATTAGTGATATGCCAGTGTGCATCCTAATCATGCCCCTCATCAAAACTGCTGAGGCGCCTTTACTATGATGCAAGTTAATTTGTTTAAGGGTAAGCTTACGGGCAGCCATTATGGTTGCTATTCACTTACCCTTTTTTCTTCAGCCCCATCCTGACCAAGGCTAGCAACCCTAAAGGTCACCCGACCGAAGTCATAGAAGGGTCTGAAGTCGAGAGCAGCAAGAGCTCTCGCTTGACTCTCAGGGACCTGTATGACCAAGAGAAATTTCCTCTCAGCCATACTAGCCGCCTGAGGTCCGTCAATATTGACATGGCGCCAAGTTGACGTTTTCAGTGAGGGGTTGTACGCCTCAAGAGTCCTGAAGACCACTTGCACGTCCTCCGGTTCACCCGGGATCCGCATTGTAGCCTCCAGCATCCTTTGGAGCACCTCCACCCCTTTATTCTGGGGCCCTTCAGTCAAGCCAGATCCAACCTGCTCCATGACCATTGGTCCGTCAGCCCGCAATGGGACCGTTGGGCCAGCCGATGGAGGCGGTTGGCTCACCACCTCGGAACCAGGGGCCGTCATGTCTTTAGCCTCCGAGGAGACCTCAGACGCAGCCGCCTCGTCTCCTTGGCGTGTGTCAATTTTTAGGCTTTTAAAATGAGACTCCATATAAGTCCCACGAGTAGCTAGGGAAAACAAAACGTCCACTCCTACAGAGCCCCGCATGTAGGAGTAAGAAATCAAATTAGTACAGGGAGGTCTCCCGGTATTAGAGATGGGCGCGGGACAGGATTTTTGCAGGGACCCATTGGGTCACGCGGGATTTTATGGGAGTGTGACACGTGAGTAAGAAAAGTTTTTAAGCGGGTCATCAGTGGGCGGGAGCGAGAATTTGTATGGGTCACGACGAATCACGCTTACTCACGCAAAATGTATCTATCTATGAAAGACCTTGTCAAAAATGGCCTCAACTCAGAGCAAAAACAAAAAGCAATATAAAAAATACGGAATTAAATTTTCTACCTGTAGTTTATCTAGTAATACACGCCCTGAATATTTTATATCCATGCATTTGTCAGGCTGCGGTTACACCTCTGCAGGCAGCCTGCCTGCCTGCAGGTTGTCATGGTAACGTACAAGAGTGAGAGAGTCAGTGACTTCAAACTTCTCCCTTACTCTCGTTGCTCCTGCCTGCGCAGGCAGGCAGCCTGCAGAGGTGTAACCGCAGCTCAAGGAGAGGGAGTATTATATACGTAAATTACTTATGTAATTTACATGTAGTTTACGTAAAAGACTTGAAGTTACGCGTGACCGGCGTGACTTCCCAACAGTGGTCGAAACCCTCCAGTTGGTTTTATTTACTAATCCCTGATATGCGTTAGTCCATATTCCTAACCTAACTTACATAACCTCTTTATATCACATGCATTGTAAGCTTGACATTTGTTGGAATTTTGTTAAATTTAAAAACAATGTCAACATCAAATAGTGCTGGTTCTGCTAAGAAAAGAAAATTGGATATTGAAGAGGATTTAAAAAAACATCCCGTTGACGATAGATATACATTTGAAACTCCTAGCAAAGTAAAAAGTGGTGCGTGGAAAAACTTCAAACAAGTTAAATTTGACGGCAATTTTCAAGACTTCGCAAGGTGCAATGATTGCAAAAACATTGTTACTTATTCTGCAAAAAGTGGAACAAGTAGTTTATTAAGACACAAGTGTTACAGTGAAGGTGTTACTGGTATAAAAAAACCTTCGAATGGTAAAAACACTCAACAACCGCTTTTAGATAAATTTATCTCCCAAAAATTGCCAGAAAAAGTTAAAAATGAAATTAAAATGAAGCAAGTTGGATTTATAACTAAAGATTTAAGACCCATCAGTACTACTGAAGGTAAGCAACCTTTTTAACAGGCAATAATAAATAAAATAATAAATAATAATATAATATTTAATATTTAAAAAAATTTTTTTTTAATATTTACAATTAAATTTTTCGAAAAAATAAGTTCAGCTATTTTTATTTGAGATAAGTAATTATAAATAAAAAAAATGCAAATCAATGAATAATATGATTATTATTGTTTACAAAGTACTGGAATATTCACATTAATTTCCTTTTTTATCATTTTGCAGATTTTCATTCACTTGTTTTTAAAAAAATATATTAAGTATTTTCGATCTAAATGAAATGGCAAATATATGTGAACGCGATCTGAAGAAAGGGACCTTAGAAGCAAAAAATTATAAGTTATGTTTGTTTTAAATGCAAATAGAAAAAAAGGATCAACTGTCAATATAAATCATTGATGCTTAACTCTTCATTACAACTAAAATATTTAATAAATACTGATTTTAATTTGCAATAAGTAAAAAAGAAACTTTAAAACAATAAAAAATTAACTCTAACCCAACCTTAAAATGATTTGCTTCTAAGGTCCCTTTCTTCAGATCGCGTCACATATTATTGGAAATTTTTATTTTTCAGGAAAAGGATTTATGGATTTAGCACAGTCTCTAATAAAAATTGGTGCCGATTATGGTTATAAAAAAATTGAGGATGTTTTAGTTTCTAGAAGAACTCTAGCAAGAACTGTAATACCAGCAGAATACGATAGAGTTAAAAATGAGTTTGAAATTGTTCTATCTCAAAATCATCTTTCATTTACCACAGATATGTGGACAGATGATCACACAAAACGAAGTTTCTTGACATTAACTGTACATTACATAGATGACAATTTTAATTTAAAGGCAAATGTTTTAGGAAATCGAGAATTTCTAGCAGAATCAAAAACAGGTGCAAATATTCTCGATTTTATTGATGAAATGTTAATGGAATTTAAAATTGAAGATAAATTAAATAACAGTGTCATTGTAACGGATAATGGATCAAATGTTGTTGCTGCTTTTAGAAGATATAAGCGATTATCTTGTAGTTGTCATAACCTAAATTTGGTCATGGAAGATGTGATAGAGAAGAGAGATATTCGAGAATTACAAGACTTAATTAGTGCTGCCAAGAAACTCGTTACTTTTTTTAAGCAATCAGAACTTAATGGAAAATTGACAAAAACTTTGAAACAGCACGTTAAAACTCGCTGGAACTCAATTTTTATAATGTTGGAAAGTATACATGACATGTTTAAAGAAATACAAACTCTACTAATAAACAGAAATGAATTACACAGAATGGCTGAAATTAACTTTAATTTATTAGAACAAGTTTTAGAATTCCTAAAGCATTTTAAGTGTTGTTCTGAAAAATTAAGTTCTGAGAATGTACCAACAATTCAAGAGTTCAGCTTATGGTCTGCAAAGCTTCTAAGAGTTTGTTCTGAAAGCCCATCAGATTCTGCAGTCATGCAAGAACTCAAACGTTATACAAAAATTTCTTTAAATAGACGATTTCAATCTACAGCTATTCATCTGGTTGGTGTGTTCTTAAATCCTCCATATAAAAAATTACAATTTTTGTCAGAAGAACAACGTAATCAAGTATTTACAACGGTTAAAGCTATGCTAGAACAAATTTTACAAAGCAAGGAAGATAATTTGAGATTAAGCGCTTCGGAATCACAGGACTTGATGGCTTTTAGTACGACTGCATATCCTCCAACAGCTACTAATTCTGACATTAAAAATTTATTCGATGAATTCAAAGATAATTGTAATGAGAAAGAAAATGAAAAGGAAGAAAATGCAATTGATTTTGAGATTCAGAAATATACAAACAAAAAGGTTGAGGAATGTTATGTTTTAAGTTTCTGGAAAAACGCTGATGATTTACCATTGCTGAGAATTCTCTCCAGGCAAGTTTTAAACATTCCCGCAAGTTCTGCAGCTAGTGAAAGGGTCTTTTCAACCTCTGGACGAATTTTAGAAGACAGACGAACACGTCTCCTGAGCGAAAATGTTGACCAGTTATTATTTTTGAACAAAAATCTATAATTTTCTATGTAAAAAAGTTCATTTTCAATTTATGATTTCAATAAAAAGTAATTTTTAAAATTATTTTAATAACTTTACTTTTCATGAATTTTGTAGATTCCAAAAATTTATGTACGGGAATTCGCGTGATTATGCGTGAGTTGACGGGCGTGATTGGGCGTGAGTTTCTCATAATCTTATATCATGCAGGCGTGAGTGTGATTTTAACGCCGTGAGCGGGCGGGTACGGGAGTAAAAAGTCACTCCCGCGCCCATCTCTACCCGGTATCCCTGACCGCCGTTTGCGACACCACCATCCACAGCGCCCCAGACAGATCGACCGTCCACCAGCCAGAGCCCCAACCGGACCGATCCCCCGAGCTTTACGGGTTCACAGCCCGGCCAGTACAGCCCAGACCAACGTCCGGCCGATCCGTACGTCTTAGATTGGGGGCAGAGCTCGCGCTCATTACTCTAGTTCCTTTGCCACGGAAACCAGAGGGACCGTTTCTTAGTTAAGGCCCCGCAGGCAACAGCCTCCTCCGCTTCCAGTGGTGGTCATTACTTCCCACTAATGGTCGCTTCCTCACCTTTCTACTCCCTCTGCCGCCCGGACGGTCCCTCCTTTTCGGGGAGTGGGCCCTCACCGACAGACTACGAGAGAGAGAAAGGGGTCCAAAGACGTTGCCCGATTAGGCCCGTAAGCTTCCCCACCTGTCTTACGATCCCTAGGAAAAGTAATTAAATTAAATGATTAATAAAATTCGAGAAATTTATTAATAAATATATTTATTTATGTTGTTTATACGTTTGTAAACGTTCCTACGCTGTAGAGTTGGTATAAAGTGCAATGACGAGCGACTGGCCTCCGCGTGCAGAGAACCGCTGTACATATAAGTGTGTAAAACTGTTATTTCTTCGAATTTTAATCTGAAATTATGGAATTATATTCTTGAGGCAATGTAGACCACAAAAAATTTTTTAAAATCAATTTTTTGATCGATACAAAGTATAATACTACCTTAAATCATTTTTAATATCTAATATTTTCATAAAATTTTTAAACACAATTCAATAATTAAATTTTTTTTGCAAAATCAGAAATTGGAGGTTATGTAAAAATAAACAAATTCAAAGCAGGCGTAATGAACCAACAAGTATTTTACTTTCAGTGGTTGGCAATTGATCGCACAGTTGCATGCAACTTGTAAATAAGGAACTTATTATTGAAATCGTATTAAGTTACAAAAACCAAATAATTCTCGAAACTAAAAAAGATAGCATTGTTCCTGAAATATCACTAGTTTAAACACATATTTCTGAGGAGTTAGAAAATAAAATAAAGCCAAACTCACTCTATTCATATGTTGTAAATAATACATTCAATTTGCGAACAATACTTTTGGAAACAGAAAAACAACAGAAGTCTCAGTTTCGAGTTTAATCTTTAATCTTAGTTTCGAGTCAAAATACGAAAAGAATAAAAATTTTTGTTCATTTTAAAAAGTAGTCAAGAATTTTAGCAGACATCAATTTATTTAATACACAAGAAACTCAAGAATATGTAACTTGCTGTTGTAGACACCATAAAAATAAAAATTCTACCCTGTTGGAAAGTAAAAGCGATAAAAAAAGAAAAAAAAGAATTTTTAAATCAAAAACTTTTAGCTTTTAAAAAAAATATGAATTTTTATCGTCGAAACAATTAAAATTTGCTGAAAAACGAAAAAATATTTATGCTTCTTGAGAGGTTTGTAGAAAACATATATATTGAAGGAATCAACAATCATACCTAATCTTATATTATTTAATCATGAAAAAGCTATATCAGGAACAGTTAATATTAAAGGAACTAAATAATTGCCAAACCCTTCTACTACAATTGGTATAACTATAAAAAAATTATAATAAGTGGATGAACAGTTACAAAAGAATTATAAATTTGATCATTATTAATTAATTGACAAGGTATTCCTAACTCTATAAGAATTATTAATCTTAACCCTGCCCCAACTATCCCAGATCAAATACCAAAAATATAATAATATATTACCCCAATATCCTTATAGTAAGAAGAAAAAAGTCATTTATTATTATGACACACTTAATTTTAATTAAATAATAATTTTTTCAATGCAAATGAATATTTTAAAGTTAATATGGCTAAAATGTTTTTTTCAACTATATGAACTCGTCAGAAGTGCCATTCGGTAAAACAGTACCTACCTATCCGGTAAAATTATTTCCGGCATATTTGATATTAGAGATTAGAATATTTAAATTTTTTATGAAACCAAAAAAAAGTTTGGATAATAGAAATTCGGATAAAATGATTTTCGGTTCGGATAATGGAGGTTTCGGATAACAGAGGTTCGGATAATCGAGGTTCTACTGTATATTGTCACGTCCGTAACTTCTGGTTAATTTATCTAATTTCAATATAATATTTATGCATGTATTTTCTTATTGTATTCTACTTATATTATATTATTGTTGTATTTTATGTATGTTATATTATTGTATTCTGCAGTAAACCTTTAAACATTATTAAAAGTGAAAAGTCTTCCAGTATACCTTTGAACATTATTTAAAAGTGTCGTCCATGTATAAATTTAAACACACTTCATTACAAGTGAATTATTCCCCAAGTATTAATTTGAAATCACTTTCAAATCAACACCCCATTTATCGATCTTCAAAATATAACTTTTATCAATTTCCAAAAATATTGGAAATTCTTTCGAGTATCTACAAAGCTAATATTTTAAATTATTTAATCAGTCACAACGAATTTAAAAGCTTGTTATAATAAAAAAATTGCTTCACGACAAAATTAATTGAGCCCTTATTCATATTATATAATAAATGTTTAGAATTTAGTGTTTTTCCAATTGAATGGAAAAAAGGAATTATTGTTCCTGTTTATAAGTCTGGAAATAAAAATAATGTTGAAAATTATAGGCCAATAACAATTTTAAATGTATTTTCTAAAGTATTTGAAAGTTTAATTTTTGACTCATTATATGCGACTGTGTCAAACACTACTATTGATGAACAGCATGGTTTTATAAGGGGTCGTTCTACATTGACTAACGTTGGGATTTTCACAAACTATCTGACTAACAAACTTGAAACTGGTAGTCAGATTGACGTAGTTTATGCTGATATGAGCAAGGCATTTGACAGAGTGGATCATAATGTTTTGATAAAAAAAACTGAGAGTCATGGGTCTGCCTGTTGATTTTTGATTTTTGTTTTTTTTTTGTTTTTTAAAAAGTTATCTTTCTGACAGGTGTCAGGTTGTTCGTATTGATCGTGATTATTCAGATTCTTTTTTCGCTACTTCTGGCGTTCCTCAGGGATCACATCTTGGACTACTCCTATTTGTTTTATATATTAATGACATTAAGTCTGTTTTTAAACTTTCTTCTATACGCTGATGATCTTAAATGTTATAGGGTTATTGGTCCTACTGATCCATGTCTGAATTGTTCTGAACTTCAACAGGATTTAGATCGTTTATATGATTGGTGTTTCCTTAATCATATAACTGTGAATATTAATAAGAGTTGCGTTGTTTCTCTTTCAAAAAGAAATACATTAATTTACTCTTATAATATTGGTGGTGAAGAAATAATTAGAAAAACTAAAATAACTGATTTAGGTTTATTATTTAGTAATGACTTTTCTTTCAATGATCACATATCAGGAGTGGTTTCGAGAGCCTTAAAATCATTAGGATTTGTGATGAGAACGGCATCAGTCTTTCATAATGTTAATACGTTGAGAGTGTTGTACTTTACGCTTGTCAGATCGATACTTGAATACGTTTCTGTTATTTGGTCGCCAATATATGTATTTAATATTATTAGAATTGAACGTGTTCAAAATAGATTTCTTAGATTTGCTGCAAGGCAACTTAATTTAACATATGATAGGCAGGCTCATGAATGTTGTCACTTGCGTGCTGAAATGAATATTCCCTTGGTTTCGTCCAGATTTCTTTATAATGATTTGTTGTTTTTATACAAAATTTTAAATGGGTTTGTTCAGTGTCCTGCTCTTTTGACAATGATTAATTTAGCTGTTCCTACAAAATTTACTAGAAATTATGTACCCTTTCGTATAAACTTTCATAGAACTAATTATGGAAATAATGAAGTGATAAATAGAATTAGTAGGGAAGCTAATACTATCTCCGATCAAGTTAATTTCTTTGATAATAATGTGCAAAGATTCACCTCAGGATTACGAAAAATATTGCTAAATTTTAATAATATAAAGCCAGCCTAGTGTTACGTCAAAACGAGAAACCTTTATAAATATACCTAACGTTCCTCGTTTTAAATTAGTTTCATAAATGAATCTAATTTGGGATGAGGATAAGTCAATGAGCCTACTAAATGTTGTGAGAGAATAATTTATTTAAAAACCAACAAGAAAGAAAAGAGTTGACAAAAATACAATGAGTACAAAATTATGAATCTTACTTAAAGAATAACGATTACTTGTGATGTGATGATTATCTTGTAATCCAATCTTGAGTGGTGATGAGCACTAGACGAAAAGGGACCGCCTAATTGTAGTCCTTAATGGTGGAGTATTTGTGCTGGTGTTTACACTAATGAGATAGTGTATTGTATTCCGAAAAATATCTGCTAGTCCCAGACAGTTGTCGCCTCCTAAGCAAATTTCGATATTTCGAAATTTGGAATGTGATATTTCAATATTAGAGTTTGCAGATACTCGAAAGAATTTCCAAATTTATATTTTTCGAAATTGATAAAGGTTATATTTCGAAAATCGATGAATGGGGTGTTGATTTGAAACTAAATTCAAATTAATACTTGAGGAATAATTCACTTGTAATGAAATATGTTTAAATTAATACTTGGAGATCACTTTTTAATTATACTCAAAGGTTTACTGGGAATTCACTTTTAAATAATGTTCTAAGGTTTACTGGAAATTCACTTTTGAATAATGTTCAAAGGTATACTGGGAGACTGTTCACTTGTTGACGATTAGATGAATACTGCTGATTTCCAAAAAATTACTCTCTGATCTAACCAGAAATTGTCTCCCTTTTTATATAAAACGTTCCTCATAAGTGTAATGCTTTAAAATCAGGCACGTGTTGATATTG
This sequence comes from Leptopilina drosophilae, assembly GCA_032873175.1. Classification (NCBI taxonomy): domain Eukaryota; kingdom Metazoa; phylum Arthropoda; class Insecta; order Hymenoptera; family Figitidae; genus Leptopilina; species Leptopilina drosophilae. The sequence goes on from CM065486.1 coordinate 11,660,406, forward strand.
GTTTAAGTGGGAGTAACGGGCGACTCCCCCGTCTCTCGTAGATTTGGGAATTGTGTAGAAAACTGCTCTCGGCGACTGATGATTTTCCTCCCGCTTACTGTGCGGTTGCTTTCTAGGAAACATGCACGTGTCAATATTTGTGGCGATAACGGGCGACTCCCTCGTCCCTCGTAGATTTGGGAATTGTGTAGAAAAACTGCTCTCGGCGACTAATGATTTTCCTCCCGCTTCCTCTCCGTTTACTTTCTAGGAAACATACACGTGTCAATATTTGTTAATGTAAGTGGCGATAATGGGCGACTGTCGTCCCTCGTAGATTTGGGAATTGTGTAGAAAAACTGCTAGGCTGAGGGGGGAACAGGTAATTTTCCTCTTGCTTGTTTACATAATCTTCTCTCTCTAATATTATCTTCACTCGCTTGTCAAAATTTGTTGGAAAGGTCATGTTTTTGATGCGGTATCATTATTCTTTTTACATGAACTAAAATATTACTCTTTTCTTGTATATTTGTTACAATTTGTAATTTGTTTTAAAATATATAATAACTATTGCCATATGTTAAAAATATGCAGAATACAATAATATTACATACATAAAATACAATAATAATATAATATAAGTAGAATACAATAAGAAAATACATGCATAAATATTATATTGAAATTAGATTAATTAACCAGAAGTTACGGACGTAACACTAGTGAAATTTATTATTATGAATGAAATTGTGATTAAACTTATACTTATAAGTACAATTGTACGAATGGGCATGTCCCGTGTATATTTGAAAATAAAATAAAATAAATAAATAAAATGAAAGGGCATAACATTGGATCAGTTAATCATTGAATCAACAAATTTCTAATTTTTTTCGAAGATTGACAAGTTCTTCAGTTAAATTGAAATTTTTATCATGAAATATTATTTAATATTGCCAATTTTGGTTTCTATTGTACATTTATAACAAAAAATATTAAGAATGGAACCTATTTAATTTAAACTTTAAACATTTTCATGCATTTATTAAATTTTAAAAAGTTGTAGCGAAATGCAAAATCAATTTACTTAAAAAAATCTATTCTCCAGTTATTTTTTTTAAATAGTTGTCATTAGTTATCATTTTATTAATATTTTAAATATAATAGGTTTTTCTTAATAATGTTAAATTTCACTTATTATATGAGCACTAATTGAAATTAAAAATAAAGTTTAGGATAACAAATTTTTGAAATTGAAAATTCTTTGGTATCAAATTTTATTTCTTAAATTGAACAGTGATAGATCGATTTCTAAAAATTTTAATATTTTGAATGTGTTTATCTCTATTTTTTAAAAAGTCGAGTTATCAACTTTGGAATGATTGCTAATCAATTATGTCATGAAATTTTTGTACACTTACCCATTTTTAAAATTCTATTTTCTGTCTATTACAACGTTTCTCGTAGCACGAAACTGGTGAAAGAGTTAAATGTGCCTTCATTGAGTCTCAAAGTGAGCTTCTCAGTTTCTTCTCAGTTTCTTCTCACTTATTGTTATTGTGGGGATGGCTTTGCTTATCGGTGTACATCCGCCTTGACATTCGCATATTTCTTTAAAAATTGACACATTTGAAAAGAAAGTTTGCTAATGATACCACATTGCATTCACACTTTAATGTCTGAATAGCATTTGGTATAATTTTTGTTTTGAAAATTTTCATAAATATTTCAGCTTATTTTTTATACGTTGCAGTATGTAACTTTACTTTGTCAAAATCTGTAAAAACAAATCAAATAATAAATTTTCATCTTTGTATTTCGTAATATACTGGTTTATTTTAACATTATCAATCGCTACAGCTGTGAAAATTTAAAAAAGTGAATCTAAAGGGCAAGTATTAGTCAACGAGGATTTAGTTCCTTCTATATTTGCAAATTTTAAAGTGGTAGTAGTACCATTTTTCTTGATTGGTATTTTTTTGAATTCTGAGAAAGTGTTTGAATCAATTAAATCTTCATTACAGGTTTGAGATACGTACTTCGAACATATTTATTTCTTAGTTATCCTAAACCACGACAGTTCTCAATATCATTAAGGGCAATTCTAATTTTATTAGTTTCACTTTATGAACATTCAAGGCAAAATTCTCTTCTCTCCATACCCTTCTTCTTCACCTTCAATTTTAATATGAAAGAGCAGTCATTTAATAAGTAAACGCTTGTTCCGCAACTAATATAAATATGGCTTCCTGTTGAAAAGTTTGCATTTTTGGAAATTATATATGTTCGTGGTATCGAATCAGACATTAAAGCTCCGGCATACACTTTAGTTTTTTTATCCCGTAAACGTTTGACAGCAAGCATTCAACAGATCTTTTGAACAATCACACTTCCTGAAATTGAAGACGACCGAGTATAAAAATCATTTCTTTATATTATATGAATATTATTGCAAAAATAAAAAAAATAAAATTTTTATTGAATTTTATAAATAAATTTTTATTAAAAAATTCTAAGAGAATTCAATTATTTAAATATAAAAAATAATTTATTGAATAATTGAATTTTATAAATAAATTTTTAAATATTTAAATTCGTTCAATGAATTTTAATAAAATCTTTAAAAATAAATACATTTTTTGAAGAGTTTACTTAATTATATTAAAAATAATTAAAATTCTGTAATGGCTTTTATTATTTGTAAAAGTAAGTGAATTTCTGAAAAATATTTTATTTATGAAGATTAAGGAAAATAATTAAATGTTTGTTTAGAATTTTATCAAAATTTGTTTAGCATAATTAAATTCTTTCAGAAAATGTTATTAAAATAGTAGATAAAAAAAGTAAACAAATTTACAACATTTTTAAAAAATAATTAGAATTAATTCAAAATATTAATTTTATGATTATTTGTCAAGAATTATGTTATTGATAAAGAAAGTATTGACAGAAATACTTACAACTTCATTTGGAAATTCTGCACCTGATTTAATCCAACGCTGCAACCAACTGTTTATTGGCGCAGTATCCTGCTGTTCGGCAAACATTACAGTAAAAAAATTGCTTATTGGCATTTTTCAAGACACCCAGATATAAAAAAATATGCTGGAATTTTTTTTCATCAACATGAATTATGCTTTTCGATAATATTCCTGTTGCATCTACGCAAAAAGCACAGTCTTTTTCAATAGATTGTTTTAGGAATGGGTTTGATGTTGCGACCAAAATAAAATCTTTACTGGATTCAATACAATGTCGCGTACCACATTGAGCCCAACTGGACTTCTATTCAATTTCGATAAAGCAATTTATTTGGGTCGCTATCCCAGTACAAAGTTTGATTTCCTTGGTATTTTGCAATATTTAAAACGTTTGCTTCGTATAAATGTGGTGGCAATGAAGCTATCCTCATCCATCGCGTTAACAGCAACCATTTTTCTGTACGCATCTATTAACAGAGTTTTTAATTCGGAAACTACTTTTTTCGTCTACCACACACTCCATGTCTACTAGTAGCAGAACACTTTATTTTAATAATTTTCTCAAAATCGGACGTAGGCTGAATTTAACCCCGCAGAATGCTTCCACATTTAAAACAACCTAAAAAATTATCAAAAAATAATTTTTGTTCATAGTCTTATAAAAAAATAGTATTTATGTAAATTTTTCTCAGAATTTTTCACGAAACAATTGTCATTTTATTAGTAAGACCCTTCACTAAACGTGAAGCAGAAACCTACAATATCGACAAAGTTTCAAAATTCTAGAAGAAGTAACGATATCTAAACCTAGACGTCACCGTCAAAACAATTATTTAATTGAAAAACAAATTTAAAACTATGAAAAAATGGGGGACTAACTCTGGTGGGGCTTGAAACCCAGGACCTATGTCCTGAGTCCTGATTTATGTAATTATACAATTATAACTTTTATTAGTATAAATTATACAATTATTACAATTATAACTATAACTTTTACGATTTGGTACAATTTGAGATTTTTTTGAGGTTTGTGATACCTCAAACTACATTTTTCTCTATTTTCATTTTACACTACATTAAATTAATTAATAATTGAAATAAAAATTGTTTATAAAATTTGTAATAATTTAAAAAACTTGTCCAAGTTGTGAAATGTAAACTAAGCGAATGTAAACAAACCGAGCACTAAATCACATTTTTCAAACAACCTTTTTCTCACAAAAATTAACATTTTGATACATTATTTCCGGAAATTAAGAATTAAAGAGTTAAAATTTCCAAAAAAATCATTTTTGAGTGTGATCAATAAATAGTAATTAGTAAAAGAACTATTTTAAATGATCTGTAAAAATCATTCTTTACGCGTCGCGAAAAATAAACTGTTTGAGTATATCAACCGCACTGATGAGAAAGGGTAAAAATTTCTTTATCGTCCGTGCGGTTGATATAGTCAAACACTTTAATTTTTCGCGACCGAAGACTCTGCTGCTCTGCGCATACCTTACTAAGAATGCATTGACAGCACCATGTTAAAGTGCACATTTTGTTTGGAATAAAACTTCATTGTTTTCTAATGTTTTTTAGTCCTGCAAGGCGTTAGTAACCAAATTGAATACGACAGCTCACCATTTTTTTAAAGAAAATGTGAATTTAGATTTAGATTTATTTAAGAATATGAGCCGTCGTGTAAAAAATGGAGAGCTGACTTATTGAGTTCGGTTACTTCACCTTGCAGATCTGAGAAAAATAGAAAACAACTAAGTTTTTTTCAAAACAAAATGTGCATTTCCACAGCAGATTCCAAGGTCGCGAAAAATTAAAGTGTTTGACTATATCAAGAACAAAATTTGTTTCATTTGTTATATGATAGAATTAAATATTTAGTTATTTCCAAATAATTATTTTAAAGATGCAAATAAATATTTATTCGAATTAAAGTCAGTGCATTATTGAGTCAAATAATTTTCATAATTAATTTAAAGCAATAGGGTTAGAATTCGTTAAATTTTCACGAAAAAATGAAAAAATACATTTTTTTTAAATGTTGAAAAAACTTTTCTTATTGTCCTTAGGAATTTGTTAACCTAACAACAGAATTAAAAGTATTGTTTTTTATAAAAAGTACAGAAAAATATTTATTAAATTATTGATTTATTTACCATCATAAGCATATTTTTCTGAAAATATTGCATTTAATAATGAATTAAATATTATTAGTTTGTGAAGGAAATTATTAATCGTCAATTATTGAGCTACATTGATCACTAGAAGGTGAAAGATTATACTATTTAAACTGAAAAACTCGAACCTTTTTGTTTCATTGTAAATATCGGATGTTTAGACAGATATTGTTTTATCAATTAGTTCCCATTGAAGTTATATTTTAAAAAAATGCGTCATAAATACGACTCTGATGCCAAGTCATACTGGAGTGCTGGAAAAGTAGTCGATAAATCACTGTAAATCAATTTCCAGGTATAAATAAAGACGAGTTTTCGGAAGAAGAAACTGAGTCGTCTATAGTCAACGCATTTGCAGTTCCAGGTACTCTTCCTACGTAAATTGTTATGATAAAGTTGAAGTAGACAAAAATTACAGTTCTGATAAAACATGGAGAGAAATTTCGTCTTGAATAAAAAATTCAAAAATAAAAATGATCTTCGCTTGGATCGTGCGTAATTAATAAAGAATAAAAGAACAGTTATACACTGAGGAAAAAAACACGCCGTTTCAGCGGTAAAGTCCTGCAGTTTCTGCATGAGTAACACTGCAAACAGAAAACTGTTGTTTCTAAGTTGGAACACTGCAGTTTTTGCATTGTGACACACAACAGTTTTGGCAGTGTTGTAGAAACTTTAAAGTTACTTTGAATTGTTTTAAAATACTTTATTAAGTAAACATATAGTTTATTACTAGTGATAACAAATGTTTTTATAATAATTATAATTTATTTTATAATAATATTGTTAATCAATATACATATATTTCCGCATAAAAAATTAAATCTAAGTTCAAATATAGAAATTAAATAGTTCCTTCATTGTGGATATTATTTTTAAAAAACAGCGAAAATACTAAAATAAATATCGTAAAAAGTTAATATACGCACGAAATCTTTTATTTTAGTATAAAATAAGCTAAACTATCAAAAGCAAAGACAATTAATTTTTTTGGTTAGGATTGCGTCCATTTTGCACACTTACTTTCAAATCTGTCAATGAATTGGTCCAGTTGCCAATTCTGTAAAATATTCTTTACGAATTCATCCATTTCCACTTATTGTCAAATTAATCCATTTCCACATTAAACATTAAACTAAAAATAAGGAAAAAACGACAAAAATAAAAAATACGAGTGTATCAGAGAAACAACGCGCACGGAAATTCACGGAACTTATTGACACGGTAGTAATAGCAGAAAACTCATGCAGAAACTGCAGTGTTCCCCACAGTCGTTATAGCGGTGTTAAGCAAAGCTAAATCTACATAAGTGGATGGCGCTATTTTGGCATTGTTTTTTTCTCAGTGTATACAGAAACATACTCAAAGCCGATCATCATACTACAGTTGAGACAAAAAATACGTTTACTAATAAAGAAAGCAGAAATTTCATATCATGTTATGAAATAAAAATTGGAAATATGTTCCAAAAAATACACTCTTTGAGTAGTTTAAAGTTTTAAATATTTTTAAAAGTCCAAAACTTTTTGTGCATTCTTGTAAAAATTTGTTAACAGTTAATGAATTAACTTTGTTAATTACTGAATTACTACCTGCGGCAAAATTTCAAAGCTGTATAGAGTTTTTTAAATTCTGTCGGATGTTAGAAGACAATAATTATACGTGTTTACATCAGCAAATATGCTTAGTTCTGCAAAACAGAAAAATAAAACAAAAGTGTGCACTACCCCCCACGGTAGAAGATTTCATCAAGTTAAAATCTAATGTAAGGGTCACAATTGCCCAGTTTTTAAATATAAATAGTCTGCTAAATTCAACTAAATGTTTAAACGATTTACATGAGTATCATGGAAAACTGTTAGATTACTCAAGACACAAATTTTTAAAATTCATCAGTGAGTATTCTTATGGAAATGACGTTTTAAATTGCAATTATTGAAAGGCATACTAAAACTAAAGGAGAAAGAGGATTATTATTTTGAAAATGACAATAAAAAGTTGAAGGATTATCTGCGGCAACAATTGGGTACATCACTTTATGAAATAGAATATGAAGATCTGAAGAGACCAATTTTTTATATTTCTTTCGTTTTTTAATTCAACAGTTCTTGTAAAGAGAAAAAATTAATTTGAAATGACGTACTCTATACTAGCGTGCCTCGTCGTCAAGTTGAAAAAGTTACATTTGCCACCGAGCAGTTACCGTTTACGAAAAAAGAGGAAGCAGGAACAACAGCTGACGAAAAATTTACCGTTGCAACCGAGCAATTACCGCTAATTTAAAAAGAGAGAATAGGAGCAACAGCTGGCTGCAGATTGCCCGATACATCGGTAATCAAAATTTATGCTATTAAGATGATCGTTACTCAACAACTTAAGAAAATAAAGACAACTGTTTTCTTCTAAACAGTCAAAACCAACCAGAAGGAAACAGATGTTTTATAGAAAAAAGATCTAGAATCACGAGCATTTAAAAAGTAATTTTTAAACATGCTATTTTTCAGATCAAACATACCCTTTCAACGGAAACTGGACTTTCAGAAAAAAGGTAAGAGTGTCCAAAGCTGCCTCAAGAGTTTCTCGTCGTCAAGTTCAAAAAATTATCGTTGCCACCGAGCAGTTACCGTTGACGAAAAAAGAAGAAGCAGAAGCTGCATCGAGAGTGTTTCCTCAACATGTTGATGAAAAAGTAACCATTTCAACAGTACCTGCAAACTCCTCTTCTAGAGTTGGTCGATTAACGGGTAACCAAATTCAAAATCAAAATGAGTTGGAGAAAAAACTTAAATCCAACCGTGTAGAAGGATTAGCCATAATTAATACTGAAAATAGAGGACGAGAAATAATAACTACTACAGCATTTAAAAAAGGTGAATTTGTAGGAGAGTACTGCGGCAACTTACTAAAAATGAAAAGTTTTCGTTTTCTAAAAAAGTCTATTACTTACACAACTATTTGCGATTATATATTTTATTTTAACTTTGAGGATCGATATTGCATCGAAGCTACCCAAGAAACAGATAAGTTAGGTCGCTTTATTAACCATAGTAGGCAACGCCAAATATATACCCAAAAATTACTAAAATTAATTCCCAACCTAGACTGTATTTTCAGGCTAAAATGCATATTTCCGATGGAACAGAAATCTTGTACGATTACAGAGATAGAAGAAACGATATCTTAAAAAGTACTGGTGTTACTGCGTCAATTATTGAGCTACATTGATCACTAGAAGCAGAAAAGACTTCAGAGTGACCCTTAAATATTAGGCAAAAGGGAATGGTGAATTTCATTGAAAGGAAAAAAGTTGTCTCTTAATTTTCGAAGCAGACTCAGGAGATCGAGGAAATTGACAAATCGAGTAAATTTTAATTCAAATTTATTTTCTAGAGTTAAAATTAAAGCTTCCAGGGAACACATCTAAGTCATTTTACCCCAAGAGATCTATGTAGCTCAAAAATGTACAATAAAAAGTATATATGTAAGTAGAAATAATTACGTAAAATGTCAAACGAAGGTTTGAAAATTATGTCAAGTGTCAAATCAAAAAAATTAATAATAATGACAAATATTCATTCGAAAAAACAAAATTTATGTCAAAAATTTTTTCGACATATTAAAAATTATATTAAAAGCAATTCGACTATTTAAATATTAAGATAAACAATAATTCGATAAATTCAAAAATTCGTAGAATCAAACTTAAAAATCTAAAAATTATGTTAATTGAAGTTTTCCATAATAAGCGCGCGCCCCACAAAATTGTAAATATTAGCAAAATAAATAAAATTTTGTTAAATCATCGCATTGCAGTTTAAATGTTATGAGCTGGTATTTTGTCGTGTTACGAACTCATTTAGTAAATCCGTATTTCGAATTGGTCCGTGACTGTTCAAATAATTTAAATTGAAAGTTGACTGGAAAAAAATGTTAATTTTAGTAAAATAATGGGAATTTTATTATTTGACTGCGTTGCAGTTGAAATTTTATGCTCTGGCATTTCAATGTCAATAAAGTTAGTAGGGCAAAATTCAGCAGACAGACTTCGAAATACCCTAGAAATTTAAGGCTAATTGAAAGCTATTTAAGTGACCTATGCCGAAATTAAATGCTCCAATAGTTTTCGAGAAATCACATGTTCTGCTAAACCTATAAAAAGTTACCAGAACATTTTTTTAACTAAAAATATTTATTTTCAAAGTGCTGCTTGACAGGAATTAAATTCTATTTAAGGGCTCACTTCTAACTACCATACAAATATTGTGCAATGGTTGAAAAGAGTTTTTAACTCATAATTCACCAGCAGAACATTGAAAATATACAAAAATCACTTTGAGAGTTCTTATTAATAGATAAAATATCATAAACTATTACTGTTATATAATTGAAGTTTTTAAAAACCGTTATTATTTTCGATACTATGTAAATTCTTTTAGGTTCTATATTAATTTAACGAAAATTTATTTAAATTTGGATCAGTTTTATTTCACAGAAAAGTAATTTAATATGACTGTGAATGAAAGACTGCTATCGCGAATCGAATCTAAAGAATTTCACTGAAAATGAATAAAAAATTACTAAAATATGAGTAATTTTTTTAAATTGATTTTCAGTAAAAATGACAAATATTGCAAGTATTTTTAACTGATCCTAATTGAAATTTTATTGTTTGAAATGTGGAGAATTTTGTCCCAGTCGCTGTGAAAAATCCGATAGACGGTAAGCGTAAAAATAGTGGCCACTCTGACTTACTCACATAAGTTTTATATAATGACTATAAAAAATTGTATTCAATATTTTGTGGAGCATTTATTAGAAGTTTATAGTTTTTAAAAAAATATTTTTTTTAAATTTGTACACGAATTCTGTATAATATTTATATTTAAATTCTATAGACTGCTTTATGTAGAGTCACTTTAGCCAGTTCTATAGAGCTTTTTGACCGGGCAAAGAATTTAATAGTATTAAAAGGTTAATTTTATTAAATATTACAATAATAATTTTTGGTTCTAAATGACAGAAAAGTTTAGGAATGTATAAGAAGAATAAATAAATATTTTCTGACTTAAAAGAAAATATTTTTAATAAAATCTCTTCTAAACTTTTCTTTTTCTTTAAGATCGTCGAATTGAGTCCATTTTCCATCAGGACGAAGACAAATTGCAGTATAAGGACCAATTGGTGACTCCTCGTTCGTACTTACAGAATCATGTACAATGTCTCTAGAGTGTCGAAGTGATGATACATAAGGTGGTTTAAAATGTACAATTCCAAGATGTTGATAATCTGCTTTTCTTTCATTTAAAACAATATGAAATGTCCTTGGAATTTTTTCTAAAGTTGTAGGTAGTGTTACGTCAAAACAAGAAACCTTTTTAAATATACCTAACGTTCCTCGTGTTACGTCAAAACGAGAAACCTTTATAAATATACCTAACGTTCCTCGATTTAAATTAGTTTCATAAATGAATCTAATTTGGGATGAGGATAAGTCAATGAGCCTACTAAATGTTGTGAGAGAATAATTTATTTAAAAACCAACAAGAAAGAAAAGAGTTGACAAAAATACATTGAGTACAAAATTATGAATTTTACTTAAAGAATAATGATTACTTGTTGTGTGATGATAATCTTGTAATCCGATCTTGAAATTGTTTTGAGCACTAAACGTAAAGGGGCCGCTCAACTGTGATCCTTAATGGTTGCTGTTGTTTACACTAATGAGATAGTGTATTGTAGTCCGTAAAAATATCTGCTTGTCCAGACGGTTGTCGCCTCTTGAGCAAATTTCGATGGTTCGAAATTTGGTATGCGTTGTTTCAATATTAGACCTTTGTACACACTCGAATTTATTTCCAAGATTATGTTTTGGAAATTTGTTTAAAATTTGTAATTTTAAAACAGACGTATATTGATTTCAAAAATTAATATTTGGGGAAATAGTTCACTTTATCGTTGCACGTTTTAAAATTTAATAATCGAGGTTCACTTTTAAATAATGTTCAAAATTATTATTTGGAGTTCACTTTTATAAAATGTTCAAAATTATTATTTGGAGTTCACCTTCAAATAATGTTCAAAATTAATACTTGTAAATCACTTTTAAATAATATTCAAAAGTAATACTTGGATGTTGATTTGAGATTGATTTCAAAATTAATACTTGGGGAAATAGTTCACTTCTAACGTTGTACTATGAAGATTAATACTTGGAGTTCACTTTCAAATAATAATACTGGGACGATGTTCACTTGTTCGCAGGTAGATCAGGACTAATTGATTTCCAAAAAATTATTCTCTACTCTAACCAGAAATTGTCTCCCTTTTTATATAAAACGTTCCTCATAAGTGTAATGCTTAGAAATCAGGCACGTGTTGATATTGGTTTAAGTAAGAGTAACGGGCGAATTGGGAACGGCGATCCTCGCCGATTTGGGAATTGTATAGAAAACTGCTCTCGGCGACTGATGATTTTCCTCCCGCTTACTGTGCGGTTGCTTTCTAGGAAACATGCACGTGTCAATATTTGTGGCGATAACGGGCGACTCCCTCGTCCCTCGTAGATTTGGGAATTGTGTAGAAAACTGCTCTCGGCGACTGATGATTTTCCTCCCGCTTCCTCTCCGTTTACTTTCTAGGAAACATACACGTGTCAATATTTGTTAATGTAAGTGTCGATAACGGGCGACTGTCGTCCCTCGTAGATTTGGGAATTGTGTAGAAAAACTGCCAGGCTGAGGGGGGAACAGGTAATTTTCCTCTTGCTTGTTCGTCGCTTGTTTACATAATCTTCTCTCTCTAATATTATCTTCACTCGCTTGTCAAAATTTGTTGGAAAGGTCATGTTTTTGATGCGGTATCATTATTCTTTTTACATGAACTAAAATATTACTCTTTTCTTGTATATTTGTTACAATTTGTGTTTTGTTTTAAAATATATAATAACCATTGCCATATGTTAAAAATATGCAGAATACAATAATATAAAATACATAAAATACATTAATAATATAATATAAGTAGAATACAATAAGAAAATATATATGCATAAATATTATATTGAAATTAGTGAATTAACCAGAAGTTACGGACGTAACACTCGTTTTAAATTAGTTTCATAAATGAATCTAATTTAGGATAAGGATAAGTCAATGAGCCTACTAAAAAAACAACAAGAAAGAAAAGTATTGACAAAAATACAATGAGTACAAAATTATGAATCTTACTTAATGAATAACGATTACATGTGGTGTGATGATTATCTTGTAATCCAATCTTGAGTGGTGATGAGCACTAGACGAAAAAGGACCGCCTAATTGTTGTCCTTAATGGTGGAGTATTTGTGCTGGTGTTTACACTAATGAGATAGTGTATTGTATTCTGAAAAATATCTGCTAGTCCCAGACAGTTGTCGCCTCTTAAGGGCATGTCCAAGTTGTGAAATGTAAACAAACCAATATGTAAACAAACAAAGCACTAAAATCACATTTTTCAAAGAGCCTTTTTTCTCACAAAAATTACCATTAGAAAACTTATTTTTACAAAAATGATGAATTAGAGTGTCAAAGTTCCCAAAAAAATCATTTTTGAGTGTGATCAATAAATAGCAATTAGTAAAACAACTAATTCAAATGACCTGTAAAATAGCATTTCTGACGGGTCGCAAAAAATAAACTGCTTGAGTATATCAACCGCACTGACGATGAAGAAGTCTCATATCAGCGATTGGACCTTCAACATGTGGAAGGGGAAATTTTTCCCTTTCCTCCATGAAATTACAGGGAGAAAGGGTAAAAACTTCTTCATCGTCCGTGCGGTTGATATAGTCAAACACTTTAATTTTTCCCGATATCAGACGATTGCTCTACGCGCACGCGCAGACCGTGCCAAGGACGCATTGAAAACACTATGCAAAAACACACATTTTGTTTTACTCTGAAACTCACTTATTCTCACATACTTTCAGGTATACTAGGTATAGATACCAAATTCAACACTTCAATTTACCATTTTCATAAAAAACTGTAAATTTCTATTCATTTACGGAAATGTGATGGTCGAAAAAAAGCAGCAGTAGAAGACCGAATATTGAGGATTTTTTCGACCATCACATTTTTGTAAATGAATAGAAATTTACAGTTATAATTCTTTTTGTTTGCTTGAAAATTATTAAACAAAATTTTTTTAATAGTTCTATAAATTTGAGAATTTAAAAATATACTACTTTAAATTTTACAGACAAGAAATATTTCTTTCTTTCTAAAGCATATAAATTTTTAAACCTATTTTTTATTACTTATATTCTATTTTTAGTTATTTTACTCATACAAATTTCTTTCATTCTCAAGTAATATTTTTACATGAATCTTCTGAAGTGATTTTATAATTATACAATTCAGTCAATAATAAGGTACATATTGTATGTAGAAATGTTTGTTATTAGAAATTTTAACAATGCCTTTTTAGAATCTTCTTTAATAAAATCATATTAAATAAGTTATGGAGCTTATTTTAATGTATGATAAAAATTAGGTTCTATTTCTTTTAGTTTTAATCAATTATATAGAATAGTGTTTAAGATTTAAGATAAAATCATTACAAAATAAAAAAACTGGACAAGTGCGAGTTGCACTCGCACTGAATTGACGGGTTCCGTGCAAAAATATAAAAATAATACTTGGGATATTGTAAAAACAATTTTATTAATTACTTAAAAAGTCTGTTCCTTGATCTGTTAAAATTCCTTTGGGTAATCCAAAAATACAAATAAATCTTTTAACAAATGCATCAGCTATTGTACTTGCTTGATGATTTTGAAGTGCGATTGCTACTAATGAATATTTTATTAAATTGTCCTGTATTGTTAATATATATTCACTTCCGTTTTTAGTTTTTGGTAATGGACCAACAATGTCCATTGCGATTTTTTCAAATGCTGTACCTGGTCTATCCGTAATTATCATTGGATCTTTTGTTTTGACTCTAACTAATTTTTGCTTCCGTGTGAGGAAGCTTTGTAGTCCTTTAATTGTCAAAATTTTTAAAAATCCTTTTGACAAATTTTCTTTTATATGGGACTATGTTATATAAGACCCTGAACAATTGTCCGGATGTATGTATGTGTGTGTATGTGTGTGTGTATGGATCCCGATTTTCGCGAACACGATAACTCGAAGAGGTTTTAACGAATTTGGCTAAAATTTACCAGGTATATTTATCATAAAAATATCTCGAACTGGATTGATAGACTTTAAAAAATTCTACAAAAAAAATTATAACTTCAATAACCAACTTAAAAAAACTTTTTGAAAAAATTTTTTTTTTAAGTTGGTTATTGAAGTTAATACATAATAAAATCTTATTCTTTGCATCAAGACGAATCGATTGGTATATAAAAAGAATAAATTGTATGAGAATTTATAGAGTTAATCACAATTAAAGCTGAAAAATTCGCATTTTTCTCAAAAAATGAGTTCTTTCCGCAAAATTTTGTTGCTGTATAAGAAAATCTTACTTACTTATTTCTAAAATTTTATTCTTTGCATCAAGACGAATCGATTGGTATATATAAAATATATATTGTATTTAAATTTATAAAATTAAAACCCATTACAGACACAAAATTTGCATTTTTAATAAAAATTAATTTTTTCTTAAGAATCATGTTGCTGTACAATAAAATGTTATTATTTATTGAAAAATAAATCTAAAATCTTATTCCTTGCATCAAGACGAATCGAATCGAAATAATTATAATAAATATAAAAAATTTTTAAAATTAATTTTTAATTAGATTTAAAGACAACAACATGAAAAATATGACAATACGTGACAATAAGTTAGTGCTTCCTCCACGAGGAAGCAAATTTTTTTGCTGATCGTATAGAGGAAGCAAAATGTTCATGTAATGAACATCTGGATTTACAGCTTGTTTCAATTGGCATTAAAGACAACTTTGAATTTATTTTTGAATACAATTTTTCATATTTTCCCAATAATAATTTTGACGTATCTCGAGGATCTCCGTCCACTGAAAGAAAATAGGTTAGATTGTCTCTACGCATTGGTAATTGGTCTCTACAGTTGATAATATATTTTTCTTGTTTCATATTTAAATTTTCACAATTTTCATTTTCCATTAGATTATTTTATTTATCAGATGATTCTTCAGAGTTGGAATTTTCGTAGCCTTGATCAATTTCTTCGTTTTTCTTCAATTTTGATTTTTGTTTAATATACTCATCATCCGACTCTTTTTCATCAGGTATAATTTCATTATAAAATTTTTCTTTTCTTTGATTCTTCGTGTTACATACCTTTTTCGGTCTTCCCCTCCTCTTTTTTGAAAAGGAAGTATTCAAACGTGTGCTTTGTTTTTTTGGTCTACCTCATTTTTTCGTTTTGTCTATTTTTATTTCTTCATTTTTAGTTTCTTGTATTTCTTCATTTTCCTATTCTTGTATTTCTTTTTCTTGATTATCATTTTCTTACATTTTGCGTTGATTTCTTGTAATAACGTTACAAGTTTCATGACGTGTATCATAATTTCTTTTAACTTCTTGGAGAATTCTTATTATCTCCGAATTCATATAGGATTCATTGTCCTTAAATAATTTTTCAATAGATTGGAGACCTTTATTTATCTCTAAATTTTCATAGCATTCATTGTTCATAAACATTTTTTTCATATCATGGAGGTTTCTTTTTACCTCCGAATTCAAGTAATATTTATTTTCATTTGATACACAGTGTAAATATTCATTAAATTTTTCTTCAATTTTTTCTTGCACACATTTATTGATATATTTTCGAGTAATATTCTCTTGAATTACCTGAGTTTCTTTAATTTTATCTTCTTTTATTCCTTGTACTTTTTCTTCAATAATATCTTCAACTGGATTTCTGGATAAGGCATCAGCATTTACATTTATTTTGCCTGCCTTGTAGACCACATTAAAATCATATTCACACAAACGGTTTGTGATCCGTAACTAACGTAAATTTTCTTCCATAAAGATAAGGTCGAAAATGTTGCACACTGTATACAATCGCCAATGCTTCTTTTTCGTAAGTGTCATATTTTCTTTCACATTCGTTTAAAGTTCTTGAAATGGAAGCAACTGGTTGATCCTGGCCAATTACTTCTTGTGATAAAATTCCTCCTATTGTAAAACCTAAAGCGTCTGTTGTCAATGTAAATAGTTGAGAAAAGTCCAATCTCCTTAAAAGTGGTTCCTCACAAAGTTTATTTTTTAACGTATCAAAAGCTGATTTAAAGGGTTTGCGATTTTCAAAAATCCGTCTATAATTTTGTTCAATACGTAAATAAAGAAAATTGTACAAATGCATATTTTTTTTAATTTAAATAAAAGTTTTTATAAGTGACGGATGAACAACATAAAAATCTATTTTGTGATTTAAACTTATTCGTTACAGTAAAAGTTATAATACCTGTCGATTTTAGAGTTGTTACGATTTTCGATGGGCACTCACTGCATTCATAAGGAGGCAAATGCATTTCAAATATAAATTTTGTTCTACTCTGATAAAAATTTTGTGGTGCACTTAGTCCATTTGTTGAAAAGTTTAAAATTAATTTCATAAAGGGATTTTCGCTTTCTGATAAAAATGGACTCAATTCTTTTTTCAATAGCTGCAAGTGAAATCATTTGAATTATTGAATCAAATGCGCATGTATTTGAAGTAGAAATGGTTTTTTTGTTTCTCGAAACTGTGCCATTTTTAATCGAGCCGTTTTGTATTACGGGAAAATTTATATTCTTTGTAAAGTTAAGAGCAGTAAGCAAATGATTTTCATTATTTAAGTATGTATTTGCTTGCCCGTTGCTATTTTTTACTTTTTATCGTGAGACCTCTCCAGTTTTCTTCGCAACGTGATGCTAAGATCATTTCCGCAGATTTCAATTTGTAACACTCCTTGCAAATTCTTTTTTCATCAAACCCCTCTTCTGAATTAGCTATCTTTCGGGAACATTGTTCAAAAATATGCACAGGTGTTGAGCATATTTCACACCGATGTGCTCCTGTAGGAAGATCCCCATTTTTACATGCAATACAATCTTCGTCCTGTAGAAGCATGTCCACATTGGCAGATGCATAAGATTTTTTTTAATTGTTTCGAAAATTTTAGACAATACACTCAAATCTCGTTATAACGACCTTCTCTATAACGAGCGCTCTCTATAACGAGGGCTCTGTCTCTCGGTATAGCGAGAAAAATTTCCTGCCGATTGTCCCCACTATTTATAAACAAATGCACATTCAGTTGGTTCAAGTTTGGTTAAAATCAATTTTATTTATATAAAATAAAAATAAAAAAGTCACTTCGTATTTGAAATTATATCAATCAGTCGAACATCTTCAAAATTTTAGCTGATATAAATTTTTTGTATATTAAAGTTCAAATTAAACTAGGTTACGTTTGTAATTTTGATATTATGGAAATTGTAAACACTAAAAAAATGAATGAAGAATCGTAAAAGTGGGGATTTCTCATTTCTCCTTTTGCGCTCGTAATAGAGGGAGACTTGACTCCCGAACTTCTCGTTATAGCGAGATTTGAGTGTATAAAGCATTAATTTCTTTCCCTTCATTTCCAAATGGATCTATTTCATTTACAATGTTTTGAGTCCACTGTGACCATTTATTATCGCCAATTATTTCTGCCTCTTCTAACTCTGGGTAATCGTCTTCACCATTGTTATTACTTTCTTCTTCGAGTTTTTCTTCTACTTTGCGAATCACTTTCTCAAGAGGACACTGTCCTGTAACTAAATCATTCAACATTTTATCTTTACCATTACACGCATTAGGATTGTTTATACCACCTTTAGTTTCGCTTGTTGATACAACTAATGCAGCTACAATTTTTTTTTTGATGAACCTAAGTCGCGGCATAAAATTAATTTTCCCATGACTCCCATAAAAAATTGTTTTATAAGTCTGCGTTCCTCCTTTAATAATTTTGCGTAAATATGCAAAAAATGTGCTACGTCTGTCCTTACGTAACAGGAAGGCAACTCGTCATTTAAAAAAACGTTGCAGTATTTTTCTATTGTCTGGTGCCCAGTAAAAGTTCTGTCTATAGCGGTCTGTAAAGCTTTTGCAGCATCCGTTACTGTCTCTTTAGGGAATGGAACTCCAGATCGACTCCATTGGGTTAACAAATTTTGAATTGTTCCTGTATCATGAGCTTCAGACATCATTTGATTTATTGGAAATTGACTTGCAGAACAATTAATCACCATTAAATATAGAAATATGTGAGGACCGAAAGATCCACCTTCCTTTTTTATGTCACAGAATAACTTCCCTGTAACATCAACATCTAGGCTTAAATCTTCATTGATAGAATTCTTTTTGTATACTAAACTTTGAAAGTTTGTCCAATAAATCACAAAGAAGTGGTCATATCCTATAGAACGAATACATATACATTTGCCTTTCGAAATCTCCCATTCTTTTTCAATTTCGAAATTAGCGACGATTGAATTACTATCTAGCTGCGATGATTTGTTATGCTCATGTTTAGCCACATTTAAAACAGAAGCCTTCGGCAAAATCGGTGGTTCTTTTTCACCTGCAACCATAAGTTTTTTGGCTTCATCTATCCTATAGCGCTCAGCTGATTTATTTTTTTAATTTCTGCGACTTCGGTTCTGAATGGTTGCCGCAGTTGCCTTTTACCACATAACCCTTTTTTAATAGTAAACTGACAGTGGAATTTTACTGTATGTGCACTGCCATTGATTCTCATGTCTACTTTCGTGCCACACTTGCATTTTCCTGTCAATCATAATTAAACACAAATTTAAAAATGTCTCAATTTTATAAACATAAATTTAAAAAAATTTTCAATTCTGTTTATTTCGAAATGAAGAAACAAAATTTAAATTATTTTTCTATTTAAATTAATTACAATGTTTTCTCAGTGAAGTCGAAAAAAGTTTCAATTTGCTTAATTGCCGTTTACACGGAAAAATTAAGTACATGAAAAATTACTTGACAGTACTTGACTTTTGGATGGGACAATAATTCTGTAAATATTTCATAGACAGTCCTAGAATTTTTCATTGACTTATGTGAAATAATCACAGACAGTGCTGGAATATTTAAAATATTCAATTGATTACTTTAAATATTCCAGCACTGTCTGTGATTATTTCACATAAGTCAATGAAAAATTCTAGGACTGTCTATGAAATATTTACAGAATTATTGTCCCATCCAAAAGTCAAATACTGTCAAGTAATCTTTTATGTACATATTTTTTCCGTGTACTATCATGTGGTCACCCTGATATCTTAAAGAAATAGGGAATTAAAAAATAATTTTTTTTATAGTGCTAAAAATTGTAATTTACTCTCTAAAACTGAACTAGTAAAATTTGGCTGAGAATCAGTGACTATTTTCTCGCGATTTAAATCAGTGGAATGTCACTGAAGATCAATTAAAAATGATTGAAATTTCTGTCATATTTTACTGATTTACCTATGAAAAAATTACTGAAATTTTTAATATGTGTGAATTTGAGTTGGATTCTGATAAGGTCCTCGTTGTGTTTTCTTATTTTTGCAGGGTTCTGGGAGGATAAATTTGGTTGGGGACCAGGATTTGTCGTCATGCTCGCGGACAGCTAGGAATGGAAGGTCGGACTTTAGCTGTTGATTCAACGACAAAAATTTATAATTTTAATTTTTTAGTTGTCACTATTGGTGATTCTGATTGAAGTGTACTTTGTATGGGACCACCCAAGACAACTTTCGCAACAAATTGCTGGAAAAATTTTTAGTTCCTCATTTCATTTTCGACAATTCCAAATTACGTTTCTTTTGGTATTTTCATTCAAATCTATTACAACTTTTCAAGCATCTTCAGAAAAAAAACTTTTTAAACCGTTTTCCAAGGTAATATTAACATCAATTAGTTCATAAGGCATTTCACACCTGTAAACGTCAGATGGTAAGATGATATATTTTTGAAAATAATAACGCATTATCTGCTACTTCTTTTTCAACAATCCAATTAAGAATTTTTCAATTTTGTTGAAGGATAGGTTGCTTGGAAAATACTTCAGGTTTTTTGCTTTTTGGCTCATTTGTTTTTCTTTGTTGGGTTTTCCTTGGAATACCTATAACGCAGTTGTTTAATCCTTTTGGTAGACCCTTGGTTTTAAAAGGTGGAGGCATTACAACTTGATCTAACGAATTCCAGAATTTTTCTTTTTCATCAGCATCTTAAAAAGGATTTAATAAATGTAAATGAGAACATAAATCTTAACCTTTATAATAAATTCATAGTTTAAAGTATTTTTAAAAAATAGTGAAATAAAAATGTGTAAAAGATATTAATTTACATAAATAAACAAGCTGTAAATCCAGATGTTCATTACATGAACATTTTGCTTCCTCTATACGATCAGCAAAAAAATTTGCTTCCTCGTGGAGGAAGCACTAACTTATTGTAACGTATTGTCATATTTTTCATGTTGTTGTCTTCAAATCTAATTAAAAATTAATTTGAAAAATTTGTTATATTTATTATAATTATTTTGATTCGATTCGTCTTGATGCAAGGAATAAGATTTTAGATTTATTTTTCAATAAATAATAACATTTTATTGTACAGCAACATGATTCTTAAGAAAAAATGAATTTTTATTAAAAATGCGAATTTTGTGTCTGTAATTGGTTTTAATTTTATAAATTTAAATACAATATATACTTTATATATACCAATCGATCCGTCTTGATGCAAAGAATAAAATTTTAGAAATAAATGAGTAAGATTTTCTTATACAGCAACATAATTTTGCGGAAAGAATTCATTTTTTGAGAAAAATGCGAATTTTTCAGCTTTAATTGTGATTAACTCTATAAATTCTCATACAATTTATTCTTTTTATATACCAATCGATTCGTCTTGATGCAAAGAATAAGGTTTTATTATTTATTAACTTCAATAACCAACTTAAAAAAAAATTTTTGAAAATTTTTTTTTTTTAGAAAAAAGTAAAAAAAAAATTTTTTTCTGAGAATTTTTTAAAGTACGTAAAAACGTACCTGAACATGAACCAGCCACATGCAAGCAGGCTTCAGTTTTCTTCTACTAAAAGCTACTATTTTCTACTTTTTTGATACGAGGCTACTTTTTTGAGCTTAATGCTACTAAAAGCTACTTTTCTGAACAAATAGTCAAATTTTGATCTTAAGATTTCACATTTCCATTTAAAAATTAAAGTCGTTAATGAAACACGACCGCCAATAAGATAATAGGAAATAATTTTACCGATATTTACTCAATCAATAGTGACTGATTATAAATTATGTTTAACCTTTAAAGTCCCCGTTCTTCCCGGCTTTTTCCTCATTTTTCCCGGTTTTATTTTTTCATCAAATTCAAATTTATTTCATTTCGAACATAAATCTACAATTTGGAAAATAATTCAATTAAACAAAGAATTTTTTCAATTTCCAAAAAAATCATATCTGTTAATAATTATAATGGAAAATTTGATTAATTCAATTTCATTAAAATTATTTGATACTAATTGAATTTCTGCAAAGAATTTTACTATTTAGAAAAGTTATTGAATCCTTCCAATGAATGTTATTACATATTTATGAAAATAATTAAATGTTTGCGAAGGATTTTATTAAAATTTTTGAAAATAATTGAATTGTAGAGAACAATTTTATGATTTATGAAGATAATTGAAATTTCAGAGAATTTCAAAAAAATTTAAAACATAATTGGATTTCTGCGGAGAATTTTATTAGTTTTGAAAATAATTGAATTGTTTTCAAAATTTTATGGAAATTTATGAAAATAATTGAATTCTTGTGAGGATTATTTTTCAAAAATAATATTCAAAAGAATTTAGTAAATCGGAAATATTTTGGTATTTATAAAAATAATTGAAATAATTGAACTCTTTAAAGAAAATTTAATAAAAATTTTTAAAAATAATTGCATTTTTCGACGAATTTGATTAAAATTGTATTAAACATAATTCCATTTCTGCAATGAGTTTTATTATTTATGAAAGTAATTCAATTATTGCAAGGATTTTATAAAAAATGTTTCAAATTATTGATTTTTTAAAAAAAAGTTTAGATAAACTATTTTTAATAATTCAATTCCTATGAAATTTTCATTCCTTTAGAAAATAATTAAATATTTGTGTAGAATTTGTCAAAATTATTTGTAAATAATTAAATACTTTGTGGAAATTTTATTATAATAGTAGACATACAAATTATTAAATAAAGAAAATTTTTTGAAAATAATTGAATTCTTGTGATGAATATAAATGATTTTTTATTATTTATAGAAATAATTGAACTTTACCAATGAATTTTAATAAAATTCCTAAAAGTAATTAAATTTTGTCCAAATTTTACTATTTTAAAGAAATAATTAAACGTGTTGCGAATAAATTTTTAAAACTAAAATTATTAATTATACGATGACTAACTTCCGTTGATTATTTAGAAAAATTTTAATAAAATTCTTTAAAAGAAGTAAATTATATTTTATAGAGCGTACAAAAATTTCAATTACATCAAAAATTTTCAATAATTTGATTATAAAAATTCAATTATCTTGAAATAACAGAATTAAAAACTCTTATTTAAAAAAACTGCAAAAATTTAAAGTGTGTATTTTTTTAAAATTAATTAATAAAAATTTTAATTATTAATCTTCGCACTAAGAAACGTGAGTACACCAGAATGTGACTCCTTATAAAATTTAATTATTTATCAATTATTAAAGTAAAATACTTTAAAAATGCGATTTTTTAAAGAGTTTTTAATGAAATTCTTTAATTCTTTTTTTTCACCGAGGCTACTATTTTCTACTTTTTTTGTCATCGAGGCTACTTTTTCCTACTTTTTTTAAACTCATAATGGAGTGCGAAGCCTGCATGCCAGTTTAAAATATCGTCATCGATTATATCCTGTGGACTTAGTTTTGAATTTTGTAAATTAACATTTATATCCTCTTCATCAATGATCGCTATTCGAAAGTACATTTTAAATTAAACGGT
Source organism: Leptopilina drosophilae (assembly GCA_032873175.1). NCBI lineage: Eukaryota > Metazoa > Arthropoda > Insecta > Hymenoptera > Figitidae > Leptopilina > Leptopilina drosophilae. The sequence continues at coordinate 11,683,616 of CM065486.1, forward strand.
TTATCAAACTTTATTTTCATTTCGTCCGGAAGAGAAATATCTGATGTCACTACTGGTAGTAAACGCGAGTAACTGTAAGATGGTAGTAAATTCGTTTCTGTTGAGAGATTTAAAGTAACATCGTCAAAATCATTGGCCTGGACAAGAATTTTGTATTCTTTTTTTTATTCAAGTAATTTTCAGTGTCGACACAAGTTTCCCAAATTACATCCGATTTTAAATCTGAATTCAATGAACTAAAATTTAAAGCATTGTTTTCAATGTCGAGTTCCAGATCGTTTTTGAGTACTTGTGTAGTGTTAATACTTGAATTTTCTTCGGAATGCAAATTATAGAGATTTTATACAGAAGCATTAATAGATGTACATTTTTTAGCTTTACAGTTTCCTCTCAGCATCAAAATATTACAAATATCATTTGCATTCCTTTCCCTGATTTTACTTTTTGTTTTAACACAGAAATTATCCTTATCGTCAGATCCTTTCCAAGAATTAGCAATATCTTGTAATTGATTTAAACGTTTTGCAACTTCCGCGCCAATCGCAGAACTAGCTAAATACATAATTTCGTGAACTAAAGTGTACAGTGTTTCAGAGCCAACAATCAATTGGTTTTCTATGCTATCATTATCACGTTTCCAAGATTCAGTGATTACTTTTAGTTGTTCTTCCCTCAAATTGTAATCATTTCCTGTTTTTTCGGACACAAGAAAAGCCAATTTACTAGACAATAAAGATGCTTATCGAAATCTTTGTTGAGATGATGAGATTTTTCTTTCTTTAAATTTAGTATCAAGAGTACAAAGTCCTGTAGTTTGATTTCTAACATTTAGGGGTCGATTACGTAACTTATTCCGACTTACACATTCCGGATTCCACATTCCGACTTACACATTCCGGATTTCACATTCTGGATTACACATGTTACATTCTATATTCTACATTTCGGCTACCACATTCCCACAAACGGTTATACTTCTTTTACAATAAAAGTTTAAATAAATGTTGTTTGTCAATATCTTAAACCAGAAAAATCCACTTATCACAAATGCAGCACAAAAATGGAAAAAGTGTATATTATAAATATGAATATACTAGATATTAACCCCTTCGCAGTCCAGCTAAAAATCGCTTCTGGTCAAAAAACGGTCCAAGAAAAAGAAGTTTCTAAAAAATGTGATTTCATTATAATTAAGGTTTTTGGAGTCGCAAAATTCGAATTTGAAGTCAGTTTTTCAAAATTTAAAAAAGCGGATCTAAAATGGCAAATTCGACAACTTTAAATTTTATCAGATTTGCTTGAAACTTGTTACTCGGAGGTTTTCGGGGTCTCTGATTACGAATCTAATGTCAGATTTTCAAAATTCAAAATGGCGAATCCAATATGGCGGTCGAGAAAATAAAAAATCCAACTGATTTGTTTAAAACTTGTTACTTGTGGGTTTTCGGGGTCGCTGATTACGAATCAGATGTCAGATTTTAAAATCCAAATTGGCGGACCTAAAATTCGATCAAATTGCATGAATTTTAAAATTATCCGCCATATTGGATTCACCATTTTAAGTTTGTAAATCTGACATCATATTCGTAATCAGCGACCCCGAAAGCTCCCAAGTAACGAGTTTCAAGCGTATTTGATAAATTTTTAAATCTTCATAGTCGCCATTTTAGATCCACCATTTTGAATTTTGAAAATCTGAATTGAAATTCGGATTCAGCGATCCCAAAAACCTTAGTATGCACTTGGTCATTTAAATCGAATTATGTTTAGTATTTTATTTTTGAGATGGACTAATATGGCCACAGACGTAAAGGTGGCACAACTTTTTGTGGCCACATATGGGCCATGGGATAATAAATATTATCTGGATGTTATTATTTATTATCTTAGATGTTAATTCTCCTACGGTTTTTTTATTTTTCAATTTTGTAGGAAATTAATTTAATATTATTTAACAATTAATTTTGATTATTTTATATTTAATTTAATTTGAATTACAACTATTTTTGGCTTCAAATTACGCTGAGTGTTTTATTTATATTACTCTCGAATTACATTTTTTCAAATAAATGAATGATACATCCCGAGCATACTCGAGTTAAATCTGTAAATGTGAAGTTAATTTAGGGTGTATATTGGTCCTAGAATTGTCGTTGAATTAAAAAATGTCCTGGATTTTCAAACTTATGTCCTTGAATTTTCTATATTTCACTTTAAAATATTAAATAATTAAAAAATTTTACTGAAACTTAAAAAAGTAATTTTTGAGATCTATCAAAAAATAATTCAACTTTGAAGTTGGATTAAAGAAATAAAGATTTTCAACTCTATTATATAGTAATCATATGCTAATCGTAATATGTGGAAGCCCGCATGAAAAGGGGCTTCTTTGGCCCTATTGGACTTATCTATATGTTCGAATTCCTGACAAAATTTGGAAAATTTTGAGTGGTCTTACAACCTTCTGGCTGAAAAATTCAATAAGTTACGGAATTTTAAAGTTTGGAGTATCAAATACGTCATTTCGAGAAAAACGAAATCAAAGATTGTAATATGAGTATCTTTGGTTCTTCTGGGAAGTTATTCAGATACGAGTTTATTTAAGTCTAGTATACCCTTAAGATTAAAAATCAATAGGTTTCGAATTTCCCCCACCCCTCCCTCATTTTTTAGCAATGACAGAATATTGGATCTCCGACAAACTGGTCCCTTTTCTAAAAATGGGTTTTTTAATTAATAAACTTGATTTTTTGGAAAGTTACTGGTTAGATGTTACTTTATTAAGTTATTTGATGCAAAAAAAAGAGAAAGTAGACGTAAAAAAAAATTTCTGAAGGACTTTATTGTGAATAATCTTATGAAATATCGAAATTTTCATTTAAAAAAAAAAAACGAAATTAATAATTGTTATGCGAATTTCATTGGTTTCTTCTAGGAAATTATTCATATGTGAATTGTTTTAAGTCTAGTACACCCTGAAGATGAGAAATAAAAAAAGATTTAAATTTTTCCACCCTCTCCACTTTGAAACACAAACAACTGTTGCAACAGATCGACAAAGTGGTCCCTTTTCATTTTTTTGTCTAACAATGAAATAAATTGCTTAAAGTATCAATAATCAATAAATTAATTAAAATGCATAATTCGACGTATTAGACCCTGTACATTAAGAAAAAAGAATAAAAAAAATTTTGATAGCTTTTTCAAAATTAGTTAATTGCAATTATCTCGGAATCTAGAACCGACAAAGTGGTTCCTTTTAATGCGGACGTTCACATATAAAATAATATAATCCATTTTAATGTTCTCGAAAAATAAAAAAATCTGTCAACAAGATTTGACGATTTTTTAAATTTACGATCGCCATATTGGATCCGCCATTTTGAATGCTGTGTCCTGCAAAATGTTCGAAAACATTATCGACTACCAGTAATATGGAATCCGGAAGGTCGAATCTAAAATTCGGAATGTGGAATTCGGAATGTGGAATCTAAAATTCGGAATGTGGAATCCGGAATGTGGAAGTCGGAATAAGTTACGTAATCGACCCCCTAAGTATTTATCTACAGAATAAGACCAATTTCATTAAATTTGACCGTTTCAAAGCTTTAAAAAATAAATTCAAAGTTCATACATTTTGCATGGAGGGAGCATCCAATGCATGTATTGAATTTGTTTAATAATTATTTATATGATAACTAATCGTCAGACTTTGAAATAAAACTATCAAAGTATTCAACTAGATGAAACAAATAAATAAAAAAAACATGATATTTTTTTACCGTACCAAACTATAAATATATTGACAGAAAGTTAAAAAAATAACTAAATTATATGAATTTTCATACGAACGAATAGAGTAGGGAGTTAAACTATCTCTCTCACTCTCACTGCCCCACTCTAGTAAGCAGCCCGGTAAACTTTTGGCCAGAATCAGCAGCGCGACTAATACCTTAATTTGTAATTTAAAATTTTTATCTACATAAAAAATTTTTTTAGTGAAGATTTGATTTTAGAAAAATTTTTCGTGCGTTAGCCTAAATTAAAAAAGCAAAAAACAAAATATGACTCAATTCAATTTTTGAATTAATTCCAACCTCTTGTTTGTAGCTTTAAAATTAATTTTTTTTATGTAAAGGAAAAATATGCAATTAAACTATGTTTCATATATTTACCATAAGTTTCCGTTAATAAACAGATTGATTTTTTTAAATCATCTGAACCTTTTTCTGTAAATGCAGCTACAATGTTGCTCACATCTTTGCTTGTGATGTTCTTCGAAGTTTCATTGTAGAATTTTGCTTGGATAATTTTATTAGAAACACCCAACTCGTGCAATTCGGCGACTTTCTTAGTTGCATCCTCATCCAATTTCCTATTGCTAGGAAGATTTTTGAACAATTTCTAAAAATATATGCTTATTAAGAAACTAATAATTAATAATAATTTCCTTAATTTTTTTCTTTATTATAACCCATAGAGTTATAGAACAATTTAACCGTATAATTTTTTTAATATGCGTATTCCAAACCTTTATACAAACTATTTTCTAAAATCACAATAAAAAGCCACATACCCTAAAAAGTTTACATAATTCTTTAAATAATCATGTGTATTTAAAATTAAAATGTTATCAAATTATTAAATAATAACTTCTTACCTTTGTGCAAAGATGGTTGTGGTGTAGATTTAAATCTTTCACAACAAAGCTATTTCCAGATGAACTCGCAACAAATGTAATACACACTTCGCAACGTGCTCCTTTAAAAGTTCTACAAAAATGAAATTTAATATCAAACGATTTCGGAATTAAAAAAATAATAAGTGATGTGCAAATTTTTGTTCGCTCAAGGAATATATAGGGGAGGGTAGGCTACATTGATCCGGGTATTTTCTAAAGTCCAAGAACTAATTAAATTTTACAAATTTTGATCAGGTTTTTATATCAACATTAAGCTGAAGTACTCCTTTAGTTAATATACACGTTACAAACACAAATTATTATGATTAAATAATTAAATTTAATTTTTTTCTAACAAGTAACACTTTTCTTATTTTGAAGAATCTGTGTCTACATTGAACCCACCTTTAATAAAAACACTACAAGTTACTTTAAAAAATAATATTTCCACTTACACATTGTAAAAAATATATTATTTTTTCACTCAAAAAAAAAATAGAAAATTGTTGTTAAAGAGTTATTATTTGTTAATATAGGAGATTAATATATTTTGATGTCAGGTTAGGTAGGTAAAGTGACAGTTTGAGTTTATCTCGTTCACAATTGTGATGAAAGCATGTCTTCTAATATTTTTCTTACTAATTAGAAGAGCAGACAACTTTACCACTCTTAAAATTGAAAATTCTTTGCTTTTTCGGGTGGTTCAATGATGCCGCACTAACTGCATTCACATGACATTCACAACAAAAATTGTTTATAATAAATTTATGTAAGGCTTAAAATTCTTTATCACATCGGAATATTGAAGTTGACACCCTAAGCGACATAAATCACAAGTTTACTAATTTTTAAAACTTCCTACTTCAATAAAAAATATTCATTATATTTCCACAAAATTTTTTGTTTTGTACGTGAAAAACAGTTTTTTTCGTTTTTCTTTGTAAATAATATACCTACGTGCTCAAAATTTTTGAACGTAGTCGCTTTCGGTAATACTAATTTATATATTAAATAAGGAAAAATTCCACTCAGTCATTTCTTAGAAAATTAAAGTGGTTCACTGTTGACGCTGGTTCAATGTAGCCTACTCTCCCCTATAACGATTTTAAGGTTACAAATTAAATAAATGCTTTAAAAATTATAAAATTTTAATATTTAATAATAATTTTTATTAATTATTAATAATTTTAATAATTAACAACCATAATGGTAATACCTGAATACCTCAATAATTTTAAAAACACGTTTTTTTCTTGCGCAAAGTTAAAAATATTTTTTTAAAAAAAATTTTTGAATGTTGGAAACTATTTTTTAAATTATGGATTAAAAGATCACAGTAAAAGAATTTTGTTTTAAGAAATTAAGATACTTACATTTCAAGGCAGTCAATTCTAAATTTATATAATATTGGAAGATTTTTCATTGAAGTAGGCTGTGTTGAATTTAAAACTGGATCTTAAATTATATATATATATATATATATATATATATATATATATATATATTGATTTTAATATACAGGGTGTCCGGGTCAAGCGCGTACATATTTGAGTATTGTATTCTGTGTGAGAATCTATGAAAATAGTCCTTTGCCGTTTTTGAAAATATTGAGTTGTTATTGAGTTATTAAACAAAGAAAGCGTCCAATCAGGCGCAGCACTCTGGTAAGAGCCTGCCGGTGGGCGTGGTCCGGGAGACAGCAGTCAACGGCAGAACTGACTCATTGTAATCAATTACATTGGTTTCAACTATTGTTTATTCATAATTAGATTAACAACTTAATTCACAAAAAGTTTTAAATAGTAATAATTGTTAAACACTTATTAATTGATAATTGTTTAAACAATTGTTTAAAGTGACTAATCTTTTTGAACACTGTCAATAATAACTTTCTCTGTTACAATCAGAGAAATTGTAGATAATGTAACCTCATTGCTAACTAATTAACTAACTTACTAACTTAGTTACTAACCAACTAACTAATTGACTAATACTAATTAAAGAATGAAATTAGAGATTGAATTATTATCTTTTGTAAGTAACATTAACTATTAAAATACCTACCGTAACTAATTAAAGTAAAGTGTATAACGCTACAAACGTAACTAATTAAACTAACGTAAATAACGTCAATACCACATGTAACGCAACAAGCGTAAAAAAACAACAATCACAGACATTAAAGTAACGTACCTATGTAACGTAACTGCATAAAATGGCGTGACTAGCGTAAGTAACTAAACTTACGTTAGTAACGTAAGTAACTATCATTACGTAATTAATGTAACTTACGTTATTAACTTACCTTCGTAATTAACGTAAATAGCGTAATTTAAATAAATAACGTAACTTGTGTAATTAACATAACTTACATAATTAACGTAGCTTGTAGAAGTAACGTAACTTACGTAATTAACGTAACTCATGTAATTTATGGAAATAACGTAACTTACGTAAATGACATAATTTACGTAATTAACGTAACTTATGGAAATAACGTAACTTACGTTATTAACGTAACTCACATAACCTATGGAAATAACGTAACTCTAGTAAATAACAACGATGTAAGTATCGTATTAATTAAAACTGAAGTAACAACTATAAGTAATGTAAGTAACAAAAGAAACTTAAGTAACGTAAGCAATGAAACTAGCGTGAGTAACTTTAACTAAAATAATTAATGTATGGAACGTATCTAAATAAATAAATTACTAACTTTGTGAATGATAACCTACGTTACTAACTTAGTTAATGATAAAATAAGTTACTAACTTAGTAAATGATAAACTAAGTTACTAACTAACTTAGTAACTTATTGATTATGAAATTTATTATTTATTTATACTCCAGCAAAGTATGGCCAAAAAACGGTTTGAATGGAGATCTGTACCACATTATTAATAGCAAGTTTTATGGATATGTACAATCGAAAAATTCATGTTCCAAATTTGTAAATTCGGCAAAGCACGGGAAAGTATGTCAAAATATGAGAGACTAAAATAATTTTTTTTTATTATTTTCTTTGAAAATAAGATTATTTTAATTTTCGGAGTTTGGCAAAGTACAGGCAGATATAGCAAAGTATAGGAGAATAAAAAACTTGTTTTTTAAAATATTTTATTGGAAAATTTAAAATCTCAATATTTGGAGTTTGATAAGGTACAGGAAAGTACGGCAAAGTATGGGAGAATAAAGAATTGTTCTTTTCAAATTTTTTTTTCGAAAATTGATAATCTCTTTTTTTGGTGTATGACAAAGTACGGGAATGTACAGCAGAGTATGAGAGAATAAAATATTATTTTTTTAGTTTTTTTACGAAAATTAAAAATCTTACTATTTGTAGTTTGGCTTAGATGAACTTTTTTCGAAAAAACAATTTTTTTAATCTTTTATACTTTCCCGTACTATACCAAACTACAAAAATTGAGATTTTCCATTTTTAAACAAAATAATCTAAAAAAGCAATTTTTTATTCTCCTATACTATGCCTTACTTTCTCGTACTTTGCCAAACTCCAAAAATAGAAATTTTTAATATTCGAAGAAAGTAATATAAAAAAGCATTTTTATTATTCTCCCATACTTTGATGTACTTTTCTCGATTTCGCCTAAACTTTCATTTCCACGAGGGTAGTAATATTACTCGTACGTTACATGTATTAACATAGTTATTAACTATGTAACTAACTATACTAAGTAATAATTTTGTCTCTACTAAACGCACTAACTTAGTTACTAACTAACTAAAAAAAATACAAATATACTTAACATTACTCAGTTAAGCTAGCAACACGTCGTCAACAGAAAAATCAATTTATATGTCCCATGAAAATTATTAAAAACAATTTTTTGTGTACTTTACTTTTTGATATACTCTTTGAAAAAGGTGTTAAATTTTGAAAAAAAGTTTGACATTTCATTACCTCCGCCTGTCTTCTATCAGAAACGTGAATTGAAGAAACTAAAATCAATTCCTGTTTCTCGTGTAGTAATTGGAAATAAGCTTCAATAAGGACCTAAATAGATGACCTTTCGCAAGTGAGGCGCAAACTAGAAAAATTCGTCAGGACATGTCTAATTTCGTCACGCTTGGAATATCAGGTTATAATGTAGAAAAATAGAGAGGTTCTAACTAGATCGCCTTGTCAGTGCCTGAATAGAATATCAGAATGTGTGAATTCAAATAGAGGCATTCTAGTCAGAACCTGATTTAAATATTTAATAGGGACATAAATAGATCCAGTTAGGTAGTAAAAGTGCAGAGGTGCCTACATTAAAATCGAAAACTAGACAAACACTTAAAATTTTTATTACAATTTAATAATTATTAAATAAAATTAATATTTTCAATATAATATCAATAAAAGGATGAACTGAAACATTATTTATTCCTTAAATAATTTTAAAAGTTTATTACAATTCAAACTATTTGTAAACAAAAATTATTTTTTAAATATAATTTAAAAAATTACAAAAAATTATTTAACTTTATTATTTTTTTTGCTCAAAGTGTTGGCCTCCAGCTGCTAAACACATTGTAGCACATGACACTACCGATTTCGTTGCTTTTCGTAGCATTTCTGGCGTTAATAACGCAAATGCGTTATTTTAGTTATTAAAATAAAAATATTTAACACAAGCAAATGTATATTTAACAATAGACAAGTAATCGATTATTTTAATAAAATTAATTTTTTAGCATAATATGTGGTATTGCATTTATGCACACATAGCACCGAAACTTTCCTAAAAATTTATTTAAAGTTTACTTGTAGACTTTGAAGTATTTACTTACTTACAAAGTTTTGTTAAAATTGTATAAAGATTTAAATGCCTTACTTTAATAAGGACAACTGTAGAGAAAAAAGCGAATCCTGTGTGACTGTTAAATATTTTGAAATATTCGTTTCTCTGAGAGATGTTAATTTTTATTAAAATTTGAGTAAAATTGTAAATAAGGTAATAACCTTATTTACAATTTTACCTAACTTTTAACATAAATAAAAATTGGAAATTTTTATACTTTCAGTATCTGGTAAATTAAATCACAAAATGATAAATCAGTAAACCCAAAGAGATTTATAAATATGTAAAATATGGAAACGATTTTCTTGCGTTTACTTATATTCTTTATAATTTAAAAAAAATTCTTTAAAACAATAAAAAAATCCGAGAAAAAATTATTTTAATATTTTTCCATGCTATCTCAGTCTTTACTCATTCTGTTTATCAATGTTATTTGCAAAGAATGGGATTATAAGGAAAAGTTAAAATGTCTAACTATAACCACTCTTTCCTACTTTCTTAATCTTATCCAACACTTGTCTTTGACAATGTTATTAAAATTATAAATAATAAAATAAAAAAATTTTAGAATATACAATATTTAGATTACCTTGCAGGCCATTTTATGTGTTGACCATTTTCCCCCTTGTATCCAATCTAATTAGCACCATAGCTTTCTTCTAAAAAGTCCACAACAGGACCAAATTTGTGAATCGGGCACCCATCGTGCATGAAGACGATCTGTTGTCGAATTTCCAATGGAATATCTTCCAACAGATCAGGTAACACTTCTTGCAGAAATGTTAACTACTTCACCCCCTTTAAATATTTAAACAATTTAGGTTCATAAAACGATTGTTATTTTACTTATTTCAGTAGAGTTTAACATTGACAACTGAAGGTAATAATGATGACAATGACATGACCATGAAGTATCCATGTCGAAATTATTTTCTATAAATTAAATAAAAAATATTAAACCTTTTTTTCTGGATTTTATACCACACTTAATCGTGGTACTCACAAATATTTTATTTAAATTTTTTTAATGACTTAAAGAATATTTAGTAGGAATTTTATACGTAATAATTGTGGTAATTTTTTTCGAAAATCTTAAAACTATTTCCTTTTTGAATTTTATTCGATATTCGTGCAAATGGACACAAATAATATATTCTAAAAATTTGTTTCGAAAATTTACCGCACATATGTGAATAAATCTTCTAATCGCTGCGGGCTGCATATTAGAAAAATTCATTCAAAAGATTGACGAATAATTTTTTTTAAAAATTATATGATTCTAAGCTTTCAAACGTAAATATGAACGAAAATATTTTTATAAACTTCTTTTACCTTATGTTTTTATGAAAAAAAAATATTTTGTATGCTAAAAATTGATTTTCAATTACGTATAAATGGATAATTATAAATTTAAACGTTCAGAATGTTTTAAACATCAAACAATGTCATAAGAAAACCAAACGAAATGAGCTAAATTTCCTTAAACTTATTATAAATAATTACGTGTGGAATTTTAAAAAGGTCACAATTACACGGAAATTAAAAAGCTCTATAAAATAAGATAATCAACGTATATTTGTATGGGATAATACCCGTCAAATAAAAGTAGGCGGTCCTGGGCTTGCGACTGTTATACAACTGGTAATATTTGTACACTAAAAAAATATATTTATGGTACTGCCATAAATATAGCCAATCCTGACGTATTATATTGGTAGATATGATACTGCCATACAGTATTGCTGTTTTAGCCATACGCAGTGTAGAACAGCAATATTGTATTTGAGAGACAATAATATGTATGTGGAGAACACGAATATTGTATTTTAAGAACAGCAATACGGTATTGCTGTTTCAGCTACACATCCTAACCATACTTGTATGTCAAAATTAACATTATCATTTTTTTCAGTGTAATGTTTTAAAACCTTTTTTTAAAGAAAAACAAACCAACAACAATTTTTTAACCGATATTTTTTTAAAGTTGCAATAGGAATTTATTTCAATAAAAGTCGGAAATTTTGTTCATGTTTTAATTTTTTTAAATTATTTTCGGAAATAGAAGTATTTAAAAAAATCCAGTTTCATATTTAAAAAAAACATTTTTTCGAAAATTCTTAATTAAATGTTTCAAAATATTAATAATTTAAAAAAAAAATGTAAAATAATTAATAATTTAAAAAAATTAAATTATTATCAAGAATTCAAGTACTTTTTCTTTAAAATATTTGAATTATCATTTTTTAAAACGCTATTGTTTAAAAAAAACTATTAAATTTCTCAAATTTTAATCACTTTTGTAAAATAAAGATTTAAATAGGGGAGAGTGGGGCAAACCGGAACGGTAAGTAAACCGGACCCCTCTCAATATTTCCGAAATGGCAAAATTGTCAAAAGTGAAACGCTGGAAGCAAGTTTTTTTGTAGTTCTTTTCTACACTTTTACGAATTTTTTCTTAATGAAATTCTGAGGAAATCGTGTAATATTTCCAAATATTTGGTCTTGGCTTTTGAAGGTACACACCTCAGAAATATTTACCACCAAACACTTTGATGAATTTGCAAAGCGTTTCTTTTTGACAAACATTTATTCTCAAAATGGGCCTGTGGGGCAAACCAGACTTTTTTCGGTGGGGCAAACCGGCCATAGGATATTTCCATTGGATTAAAGTTTCATAAAAATTATTTTTAAATAAATTGTTTCTTTTGTTAAAATATTTACTTACAATGAAAAATAATTGTCTTCCAGTGAGAATTGGACCCTTTAATATTGTTTCTCTGATAATGACAAACATTTTTATTTTATTATTTAAAAAAATATTTATTTAATTAAAAATCAATCCCGAATTATTATTTTCAACTAATCAATTAAAGATAAATTATAGGTATCTCTCGGAAAAAGTTGCGCAATTAAATGATCTTTAAACAAGCCCTCGAAAAATGAAATCGGTTGATTCGTTCAGTCACAAGAGTCAAAAAACCGTTAGGGGGTCCGGTTTGCCCCACTCTCCCCTACTCATTGTTTTTATTTGCTAAAAATTTTGAAATACTTAAAAAATTGAACTGCAAAACTTTCAAAATTCAATTAATTTTGTAAAATTAAAAAACATTGTTTTATATACTCCTTATTTATAAGTTTGTTTAAATATTTTATGAAAACTTTTTGAATTTCGAAGAACATATTTCACTAAATGTGAAATAATTTTTGTTAAATCATTCCTATATATAGCTATAAATTATTTTCTATACATAGCTATTAAGTAACGTCGAAAATTGAAACTTAACCTACGTAAATGAAGTTTTTCTCAATTGTATTTTCAAAAAAAGGCCCAATACAATTAAAATTTTATTCGCAATAAATTTAATTTTTTTAATTCATTACTATTATGTTAAAAAAACTTTATATTTGTTTAAACAATTAATTATTACTTCTTGGAAAATCAAGATAGCTAGTATGTTTTTAGAAATGTTGTGTCAGTTTGTAAATAATAACAATTATTTACTTAAACAATTATTGAATTCTTTTAATTCATAAATGAATCTAATTTGGGATGAGGATAAGTCAATGAGCCTACTAAATGTTTTGAGAGAATAATTTATTTAAAAACCAACAAGAAAGAAAAGAGTTGACAAAAATACAATGAGTATAATTAAAATTATAGATCTTACTTAAAGAATAACGATTACTGGTGGTGTGATGATAATCTGGTAGTCCAATCTCAATGGTGTTGAGGAGTAGACGTGAAGGGGCCTCAGGATTGTTGTCCTTATTGGTTTGGTATTAGTCCTCTTATTTACACTAATGAGATAGTGTATTGTATTGTAAAAATATCTGCTTTCTTCCAGACGGTTGTCGCCTCCTGAGCAAATTTCAATGGTTCGAAATTTGGAATGTGTTGTTTCAATATTGGACTTTCGTTGATAGTTGAGTTTATTTCCAAATTTATATTTTTTGTAAATAGTTAAAAATTTATACTTTGAAAATTGATGAATTATAAGAGGTCGATTCAATTCAAATTCAATACTTGGGGAATAGTTCACTTTTAAAAATGTATATTTAAAAATAATATTTGGGAATATACTGTTCACTTTTAAAGATATACTTTGTGTTCACTTGTAGACGATCTGATGTATACTGTTGATTTCCAACAAATTACTCTCTGTTCTAATCAGAAAAGGTACCCCTTTTTATATCAAAAATTGGCTGTTTTTCCAGTTAGAACTTCCTTCATTAGTCATGCTTTTTCATGCGTCGTCGTTGTCGCTTGTTGCTTGTTCCACCGACAAATGTTTAAATGTCCTTGGTTCCTCCTGGTGCGACAAGGTCTTCATTCCAGTTTGTTGGGTTTTGTTACTGCTGTTTCGACTTAATTTATAGAACATGTATGTTATACACATTTTGCTTTTCTTCCACGTGTCGAAGGTTGTTGAAGATCGTTGAGATGATGCACAATTATTATTTTGATTACGTGATTACACATTACTTTTCTTCTTTCGTGTAGTGAAACTTGTGGTAGGTCGTGTGCCTTGATGCGCGATCGTTATTCTTTTTACATTGTTTAAAATATTACTCTTCTTTCTTTAGTATGTTATAATTGATAACTTTGTTTAGATACATATAAAATATATAATAATAACCATATTTATAAGGTATACTGAATATAGTGCAATAATACGAAAGAGTATTTCAAATACAACAATATAATATATAGGCATCCCGAATCATATATTTCTGAATTTATAATTTTGTCTAAAAAGGTTTTAAATTTTGTTAAACGAGATTTACAATTAGTTCGCGTTTGGAGCGCGATTTCTACTTCCATATTAAATACAATTAAAGACACAAATTCAAAGTTAAAACAAGGTCTTCAAAACAAACTAAACGTACAATATACTCTTACTTTGTGTTCGATGTTTTGATGAGTCAGTTGCTGTGTTCTACGAAAACTTCCAGAGGCGTCAACTCAAATCCATGATTTAGAAATAATTCGTTGAAATTATTTTTCATTCCTTACAAGAATATTGGCAGTTATATATAGTTGAAATATGTTGATGAATAAAGAACAATGGCATCATCTAGATCGTCCTTAGTGGTTCTCCAGGTTACAGCCAGTTGATTCCGAAATTCTGCTTCCTGATCGATATTAATAATTGAAAAGAGACAACCTTTCTAGTGATAATCCACCTTCTTCCTTGTTCCCCTTCAACAGTAGTTAGTTGAGAAATAGTTCTTCAACACTTGTTCAAAACTTTATTACACAACACTTGGTTCAAAAAATTTAAAATGTTCAGTCTCACGATTTTAATTTTAGATTATATCCTCACATTGAATCTCTAATTTGCACAATTTCAACGTGGGATCCGGCTCGAAGGACCATGGCGTCGCGAGCAAGCCTCGTGATTATTTTGCTTGCTGCGTTTTCTTTGATTCGTTTTCTCTTTAAGTAAAAATTTCACTCGAATCTGATTAGGCAATAATATTAAGTAAAAAATAAAACACTAATATAGATAGTCATAAAATTATATAATTTATTTTGTTATAAATGTCGAATAAAATACGTTTAATATAAAAACAAGTGTTGTGCTTATACGTTTGTTCGTGAGACTGACGAAATTTCGCCTTTATACTCTCATCCCACATTCTGCGCAAATTCAAAACACACAAGTCAAAATAACTTCAAATTCTCATTTCATTTAGGAAACCGCGAAACATTTAAAACTTCCAAACAAACATTGTATAATTGATATTTAAAAAGTACATACCAGTCATATCGATTCCAAAGTTTGCGTAAATCGATTGGTTAATATCCTCCCAAGCTTTTCTTTTTCTGTTATTGTTTTTAAATGATTTTGATTGTTTTGAATGAATCAAAGAGCATTTACTAACATTTTGAATTAATAATTCATTTAATTCCCAATTATCGGACATTTTCAAAAAATTAATTCAACTCCTTTTTCATCAAGAACAGACTTTATAAAATAACAAAAGAATATCAAAAAATATAACATTACCTTATATTTTAACTGTTAGTTGTTTTATTTATTTGTGAACAAAAATTATTATAAATGCGTACAATTCGCATTTCATTCTTTAAAAAAGTCGACAATTAAAATGAGTTTTTTCGTAATTTTAATAACGTTAATGGTATAGTGGATAGGTTTATTGCATAAAATTTTATATTTATGCAAATGTAAGGGTGCTATGAGGTTTAAACGTTTGTGGGTGAAATCTCATTTAATGGAAGAAATGAGAAATACATTTGGTGCATACAATTCGCTATTTTTAGAATCCTATAATCTAACAAGGATGATACCAAACGATTTTGAAGAATTGCATCAACTTATTGTACACAGTTATGCTTTAAAAGCATAGCATTCAAAAACCACTGCCAACGAGACGTCGCTTGGCGCTTATCTTGAAGTATGTAATAGTAATATAATTAAATTAACAATTGAATATTTATTTAATTGTTAATTTTTAAAATTTTCAAATTATATAAACTTATGTTAAATTCTTTCTAATTTAATGTCATTTTATTAACGACTTTTTAATATTTTTTAAAAGTTTATTTGATGCACATTTCCTTATATGAAACGAACAATATGCAAATTAGGTAGAAGTAAAGGAAACTCTTATTCTATTTTATCTACTTTTCCTAAGTGAAAGAGAGACGAGAATGAGTTAAATTTTAACGATAAGAACGATAGGAGAAGTTCCTATGCGATTTCCTTTGGTGCGAGAAGGAAAGCAAAGCGTTAAATTTTGAAGGAAAAAGAAAACTCTTATTGTTATATCATTCTCAGGAGAGAGAAAACAAATCTCTACCTGCCTACGCTGAAGGATGCCTTTTGCCTTTTTATTAGGCAGTCTATGATAGTCCCGCGAGGGGAAGTAGCCTTCCCCCCATTCAGCACACTTACTCGAAACTGAGTCCCCAGCAACCCCGCTGTGAGGGCTGCCCTTTTAGGGCAGTGTCCAAGATAGTTTCATGAGGAGAAGTAGTCGTCCCCCCATTCGACACATATACTCGAAACTGGGTCCCGAGCAAACCCGCTGTGAGTGTTGCTCGGGACTCAGTTTCGAGTAAGTATGCTCACGAGACTCACTTCGACATCGCCCTTTTATTTTCCTTATAAGAAGTGAAATAAAAATGTGATTAAAATATAAAGTGAAAACTAAAGAAATTAAAAAGAAATACAGGTAAATAAAAATTAGTAAATAAAGTAGTTTATAGTTACATAATAGTTAGTAAAAGTGTTAAAATTCTTTCATTATGTAAAACTTTGGTCAATAAAGTGTTTAAAATTACTAAAGTGATTAAAAGTATAAAATTAATAATTTAAAGTAAATAAAGTAGTTTTTAGTTATAGAAACTGTTAAAATTCTTAAACTGTGTAAAAAGTGGGTGAATAAAGTGTTTAAGGTTACTAAAGAAATTAAAAGTATAAAATAAATTTGTCTATAATTTAATGTGAATCATAATAAATTATTTATGTTGTTAAAAAGTGATCAAACGTGTTATTATAATGAGAAATATATTGGAATAAGAAAAAAATGTGTTAAGATTAAATCGTTTTTAAAGTTGAAATTTTAAATAAACATATAATAAGAAAAGAAAAGACATAACTACATTAACAGAATAAGAGGTAAAGACATAAAAAGATAAATAGGTAAAACAAATAAAGAAATAAATAGATAAAAAGATATTATAGATTAAGAGAAAAAGAGACAAATACATATATAGATACAGAGATAAACAGTTTAAGACTGTAAGAGATTATAATGTATAAAAGAGATAAATAGATAGAACAGATAAAGAAATAAATAGTTTAAAAGATTCAGAGATAAATACATATATAGATAAAGAGATTAAAAGATTAATAAATATAGAGATACATATACAGAGAATGAAATAGAGATACAATTTTATTATAATATTTGAGTTTTTTATTTATAATTAAATTTAAAAATTGTTCATAAAAATAAATCGTTATTCAAAGCATAGTTTTTGTTAAATTAAGTGACAGTGATGTAAGTATAATTCGGAAGGAAGAAGAAATGATAAATGAAAGTCACATGTATAAGTTTCAAGAATTGTTAGAAATTAAATCAGGTGGTATATTATAAATGCAAAACACAACGTATTTATGTATAAAAAAATCAGTCCCATTTTTAAATTCTGTTTAGTGGCCCTTTCGACAATGGATATTGGATTTGTACATATTATAATGGAAATTAATTATATATTTTATGATAGTCTTAACAGAAAATGCTTAAACAAAGATCAAATATAATTTCTAAATAGATTATACCCATTTCGACCTACTGCAGTTTTTCCAGTAGTTCAACAACAGCCTAATTTTGTTGATTGCGGTGTATACGCGATTGCAATTTGCTACTTCAATTTATTGTAATATTAAACCTGAAAATGTTGTATATAACCATACAGCTTTGCAAAGTCATTTGTTTACAATGTTTTCAAATAATTGTTTATCACATTTTCCGACTATTTTAGTTAACCCTCACGGGCTCGAGTTCGTTTTCCCGCCGCGCGCACAAGCCGGGTCCGAGGAACCCGGTGTTTAAATTCAATAGAAATCAAAAATTTGATAGCAAAATTGTTAATATTTTTTTATCTAACATACAATTGCGCATCTATTATAAAGAAATTATTTTTAAAAAAAATAGTTTTTAAAATCAACATTATTTATACTAAAAAAAATAAAAAAATAATATTTTTATCCAAATCACCGTATAATGTATAAATAATTATATAAAGCATTTTATATATTATATATATAATAGTTTTAAAAATAGTAATATATAGATAATAGTAGAAAACATAATGCAATAGCATGAAACTTAAAATACCTGAAAAAAATCTTCAGCATAAATTACCTAATAATAATTATCTATATTTAGAACGTAAAACAAAAAATATTTTAGCGACCTTAATATTGAATCCGTCATTTTTAATTTTTCAATTCTAACATCACATTTGTAATCAGCGACCCTAAAAACCCCCGGGTACCGTAATAAAAGAAAATCTGATCGATTTTCTGTTCTTTAACTTTTGGGAATGGAATTTTCCAAAAAACGCACTATATTTTTCGCACTACGTCACTTCCGGAATTATTTAGGATATGTTTACACTTATTATAGTAGGTGATGTTGAAACATTACAAAATAATGCAATATTGCATAAAAATTGCTAACTTTTTATACGTATTTATAACCCGGGTCCCTCGGACCCGGCTTAAGTCTTTACGTATGTTCGACTT
The DNA here is from genome assembly GCA_032873175.1 of Leptopilina drosophilae. NCBI lineage: Eukaryota > Metazoa > Arthropoda > Insecta > Hymenoptera > Figitidae > Leptopilina > Leptopilina drosophilae. The sequence continues at coordinate 11,702,386 of CM065486.1, forward strand.
AAAAGGGAATTTTCCAGAGTATTTTATGAATTAAAAATTCTTTACAAAAATGAAAAATGTGTGTTTTTACGCCCTCAAGTCTAATGTGAAGTTGATTTTCTAATAATATTTTCATAATCGGAAGTAGATAAAAAAAACTTTCCTCCGGGTCCGAGGGACCCGGCTCGAGCCCGTGAGGGTTAAGAATGCTAAAATTTCGGATTATAGTGTGAGAGAAGGAAATAACTATGCACGTGCGGGTAATAAAAAAGAAGAGAAGTCCAAAAATTCTTTGAATATAAAGGAAAACCCAAAATCAAAAAGTAGATTCTTTAATTTAAATGAAAATGATTTAAATATTATTCTAACAGAAGGAAAAATGTTAAATGATTGCCACATGTATAAGCTTCGAGATTTATTAAATGGCAAATCTGGTGGTACCATGCAGATGCAAAACACAGCTTATTTATATATGTTGAATAAAATAAAACCAATTAACAAATATCAGTCCCACATTCAAATTCTGTTTAGTGTCCTTTCCAACAATGGACATTGGATTTGTACATATTTTAATGGAAATGAATTATACATTTATGATAGTCTTAAAAGAAAATGCTTAAACAATAATCAAATACAATTTTTAAATTGATTATATCCATTTAAACCTACTACAGTTTTTTTCCCAGTAGTTCAACAACAGCCTAATTTTGTTAATTGCGGTGTATACGCGATTGTATTTGCTACTTCCATTTATTGTAACATTAAACCTGAAAATGTTGTATACCCTCTGGGCACGGAAACGTGTTTGTTCTAGAAAACGTTCCTAAAACGTTTTTAAAACGTTTCATGTCCTCTACATAATGTCTTTAAAACGTTTTATGTTCTAAAAACGTTTTTAGAACATTGGACGTTCTTAAGCCGTTATGTAGTAGACATGAAACGTTCTAAAAACGTTTTAGGAACGTTCGTAGAATAAAGACGTTTCCGTGCCCAGAGGGTATAACCATGCAGCAATGAAAAATTATTTATATTTAATGTTTACAAATGATTATTTGCTACATTTCCCAATTTATGATAACGGTATTGATAAAGTTCAGAAAGTGGCAGTAACAAGTAAAGGTGTATATGCGATAAGTAGTAAGAAAATAAAAAAGACATTAAATTTTCAAAATAATATAAATAAAGATATGGAAAAAACGAAAGGAATTAAACTTTTAAGAAGGTGATAATAGTTGTGTTCGAAAAATTGTAAACAAATAGTGTAAGCTGTGATGGAAATGACCAAAAAGCATATCATCAAAGCAATACATCAGAACAAAAGATATTTGCTGCGAAGCAAAGAAATATTGTTGTTTCCCATGCACTTGGTTCTACATCAGTAGTAAAGCTATAAGACTTCGGGACCACTTACATACAGTTGGTAAGGTAGATTTCTTAATTGCTCAGATGGCGCCACCGTCGAATTCAAACCCCCTTGGCGGGGTATTTGATTTTTTTTAAACTTTCAAGTGGCTTGGTTGGGGTGTTATTTTAAAAATTCGGCCTAAAATTACCGACTGTTTTTAATTCAGGCTGCCACTGAGAGATGGCGCCACCGTCAAATTCAAACACCCCTCGGTCGGGGAAGGTGAATTTTTCAAACTAATTTTCCCATTTTCACTCATTTTCAAGTTGCTTGGTTGGTTTAATTTTAAAATTTCGCGTCTATATTACTAAAGAAGAAAAAAAAAATATTTGATGCAGCCTCCTATAATAGATGTGCCACTGTCGGATTTTAATTTTTATTGCTTCATTATAAGTTCTTCTGGAGTGGAATATTTTTAATTTTTATGCAATCTGGTTTTTAGTACTTTAAAATTGTACGTTAATATCGGTATATATCCACTACGGTATAAATAAAAAAACAACTTTTATACTAATTAAAAAGATGAAAACGATTGTTGATGATGTACATTTTTTGACCCAATTCACCAATATTTATCAATATTGGCCACCACAGATAAAAAATACATATTTAGAAAAGAATAAATATTTCCTTTTCTGTTTTAACTAATAATTATTTAGGAGATTTTATTAGATTATAAATATTAAAATAATCAGTCGAAATAAATTATGTTTATCAAAAAAGAATTTCATGTTTCACGCTCACACTAGAGTTTATTAAAATTATTGTTTGTCAACTCATATTTTGTCACTAGACAAAGTGATCAGTGACAAACACTGATTGGTCAACCAGAAGTGTTTCTACTGGCAACTGCCAATCAGACTGTATCATTGAATGCCGCATCTTGTCGTTTCTTTACCTTGGGGTTATCACACCACTTCTATACGAACTTTGGAGAAGCTACGCCATCTTGTCTCTATAGGTTACAGTTTTCAAATGTAAACATATTTGGTGTAAGTGCACATGCTTCTAATAAAAAAATACAATTTTGAGAAACTGTGTAGTGCTGTCTTAATTAAATGTTATTTTGATTTGTAAATAAAGTTGATCAATTGTGAACTTAACAAGCAAACAAAATTTTTGGAAAAATAATCTTTTAATAAAGATATAATAGACAATATGAATTCCTTAACATCATGCTGCGAATATTAAACGTCCAAGAATTAAGGTAACAAAATTTTATAATGTAATTTTTTTAGTAGAAACCTAATTTATATACATTTTTTGTTTTTATTGGTTGCCATAATGTGATTCCTGACTATAAAATTTAAACTAAAAATTTTCCTTTTTTCAAATTCTAGTGAAATGTTTCTTTTCTTTAAAGCGCGTTTTATTTTATCAAATGTGTAATTTTTTACTATGAATTTAAACTAATATTTTTATTTCATATTTTAATAAAATTTGATTATTTTCTTAAGATCACGTCCTATTCTATTGAATAAAAATTATTCTATTAATTGAGTGGTTAGTAATTAAAAATAATAATAATAATACACAATTTCCAAGTGTGTGATTGTAAATCTTCTTCTTCTTCAACTACACAGGTTGTAGTTGTATTGTGGCTTCGATAAATCAGGTCAAATCAAAGTGTGATTGTAAATAGTATATTATTTATTTATTTATCTTTTCGCGACGTGAACTCTGAAAGCTCTACGCGCACGCGCAAACCGTGCCAAGGAAGCATTAACAACAATATGCAGAAAGACACATTTTGTTTTAGACTGAAACTCACTTATTTTCACATACTTTCAGGTATACTAGGTATAGATACCAAATTGAACACTTCAATTTACCATTTTCACAAACAAACTGTAAATCTATTCATTTACGAAAATGTGATGGTCGAAAAAATCCTAGTATACACTGAAAAGTTTTGGGGCGAGCAACTCTATTTGCTCTAGTCACGCTGCGCAAATTCACTTTGGTGTAGCAGTAGTCGCAAAAAGATAACGCAGCAGGCCAACATTGGACGAGCTGCTCTACCAGTCGTGTATCTACCACTGACTTTCAGCGCAGCACGACCAACACTGGGTGAGCAGCGTTCCCAGTAGAGAAAGAAGCTCACCCATTTACAAGGCGATATGCCTTCTCTCTTTTAGGAAACCTTCTCTACGTGCGGAGAACGCAGCTCGCCCGAAAACTTTTCCGTGTACCTGAAAGTATGTGAAAATAACTGAGTTTCAGTCTAATACAAAATGTGTTTTTATGCATAGTGTTTTCAATGCTTTCTTGGCAAGGTCTGCGCATGCGCGGAGAGCAATCGTCTGACATCGCGAAAAATTAAAGTGTTTGACTATATCAAGCACACGGACGATGAAGAAGTTTTTACCCTTTCCCTGGTAATTTCAAGAAGGAAAGGGAAAAATTTCCCCTTCCACATGTTGAAGGTCCAATCGCTGATATGAGACTTCTTCATCGTCAGTGCGGTTGATATACTCAAACAGTTTATTTCTCGCGACCCGTCAAAATGCTATTTTACAGGTTATTTGAATTAGTTGTTTTACTAATTGCTATTTCGTCGGCTTGGTGGAAAACTGTACCATTTCAAGAATTTGTTATAAACTATACCATTTCAAAAGTTTGTTATAAAACATACCATTTCGATGAAGATCTATAAAAGCGTTGCACTAAAGAATTTCTAAAGATTAACAAGCAATTAATTTAAATTATTAGAAATTTTTAAATAATACATTAAAAAGATGAACAAGAGTATATTTAAGATACCGCTTTTTAAAAATGCATAACCTTATTTTATGTCTAGCATCAGTGTTGACAAAGTTGGAAAAAAAGCAAAAAACTTTTTTTCTCGAAATGGTATGTTTTAAAAACATTTACCGAAATGGTACAGTAGTTTATAACGAATTCCTGAAATGCTACAGTTTTCCACCAAGCCGACGATTTATTGATCACACTCAAAAATGATTTTTTTGGAAACTTTGAGACTCTAATTCATCATTTTTGTAAAAATAAGTTTTCTAATGGCAATTTTTGTGAGAAAAAAAGACTGTTTGAAAAATGTGATTTTAGTGCTTGGATTGTTTACATTTTGCTTTGTTTACATTTCATAACTTGGACATGCCCGTAACATTACTCTGTAATATTACCATAATAGAAAAACGTAAAACTACCTTACGTGCTCGAGTAATAGTACTGGAATATTAAAATAATTTTGCTTTAAAAAATTTACTGCAAGATTACTGTAAATTTTATACTAAAATATTACTGTAATAATAATAAGGGACAGTATATTTAATTTAAAATTATTTATTTTAATTATTAAGTTATTAGATTATTATTATTCTTACATTTCTTATTCTCATTTTGTACAAAATAAAAAAGAATTATTTCAATAAATGTTATAAATAATTTAATGTAAAACTAAAATTGCACATTTTGAAATGTAGAACTTTGGGAGTATTAGCATAAATGATTATTATAACAATATATAACCGTAATATATTACGATCGCTGCGCATGACAGTAGTGACGTGATCACACACTCAGGTGTGCGTGGTAGCGATATGGATTACTACTTTTTCGAGCAAAAAGTTAAAAAGTAAAACTTTAAAATTTCTACAAGTAATATTTACAACATACTGAATGTAAAAAGTACCGTAATCTGGGGCTGTAAGGAACAGATTTCAGCTTTAAAGTCTTGCAACTTTTTTTTTTTATTGAAATATTGCCTTAATTTTTTTTCTTTTCTTGATCTTGGCGAGCACTTTGAAGGGTTAAATAATTGTTTTGATTAAAGCTAGAATTTTAAGCAAAAAATACGAAAAATACGCATTTTTTCAAAATTACAAAATGGGGCAATAAGGAACAAGGCGGTAAAACTATTGGAAAACGTATTTAAAGTTAAAGAAATTATTTTTTATTGATCGAAAGTAAACACAGAATATAAAACAAATGTAAAAACAAAACTAAACGTTGCTGGTATCATCAGTTGAGGTCGATGATGATAACTGGTCGTTTTTTGTGACTTGTCGGTACCAACACTCATTTACAATTTCGAACCATCTTTGAACACTAAAAACCAAATTAGGTGATAAAAAACAAACGAAATTACGAAAAACTCACGTTTTGACAACACATTTTAACAATTCGGAAGAAATAATTGTGTTCCTTATGTACCCGCCGTTTGTGAATTTTGGTTTTTTTTCTCGTAAATCTTACTGTAAATACAAAATAAACGTATTTATTACTTAGTGAACTCAATAAAACTTCCCATAATAAATCCCTTTAATAAAAAAAAATTACTTTGAGAAGTTAAAATAGGAACAACTTACCTTGGCAATCAAATGTTTCCCAAGTTTGAAATTTCACTAAAACACAATTACTCACTTACAAGCTACTACTGTTCACAAAATTATTAATAGTCGCAATTATTGCATTAAATAGTATTGGCAGTTACCCCAGCAACAATTTTTCAAAAGCAAGTAACACAATTTATTTATACACGGCCCCGATAACTTCAACTCCACCCGAACACAGAGTTTTGTTCCTTGTAGCCCCGGTTTACGGTAATACAAAATTTAATGAAAATTACAATGACGATGTAAAAATTGAGGGGCTGGATGCTATAAGGGGATACCCGTGGATTCTGACGAATAACTATTGTCCAGTAGGTCGAATTTTAAAATTTTTTCAAATTGCAATTTTAATTATTGTTTCTTGTAGAGAATAAAATTCTACATCTTTTTTCTTCTATAAACACTTTTCTATCTTTTTTACTTTTAAAGTTAATGAGTAAAAACTGCATTTTTAAAAATCGTAGAATTTTAATGTTTTTATTGGAAACTATTGGAACGGTTACAAAAATGACCATGTACCCCCCCCCCCCTAGAACTCACAGTTTTTCATCTAGAGAGCTAAAAATTGGTACACTTATGTATTTTCACGCGTAGATTACAGGAAAAATATAGCGAACGTGATTGTGATTGATCTTCATAGAGTTTTCGACGAAAAACATCAAATTTTGGCCATTTTTCGCAAAAAAAAGGCATGTACCCTAGTGCTCACAGTGTTTTATCTAGAAAGTTGAAAATTGGTATGCATATGTATTTTCAAAAATGGATTAAAGGAAAAATATAGCGAACACATTCGGTATCGATCTTCATAATTTTTTCAGCGAAAAACTCGAAAATTTCGAAAAAAATGCATGTACCCCCCCGTGGCGCCCACAGTTTTTTACCTGGAGAGCTGAAAATTGGCATACTTATTCGTTTTTATGCATAGATTACAGGAAAAATATAGCGGAAGTGATTAGAATAGATCTTAATGTTGTTTTCATCAAAAAACTAAAATCTCTTTTTGCAAGCTCGAAAATTCTTCAACCCTTGCTAGTTCTCTCAATTCTTAACCTAGTGGACTGGCGTTATACATTTTTGGTTGATTTTTCGTGTAGATTCCAACAAACATACAGACAAAATTATTGGAATTCATCTTCATATTTTTGTTGCGAAAAACTAAAAAAAAAAATTTGTTTTAAAAAAAAAAGTGTGTACCCCCCTTGGTTTTCACAATTCTTTGCCTATTGGACTGCTTTTTTTATTTTATGTATTTCCATTTGTAGATTTCAAGAAAAATATACCGAACATGATTAGATTTGATCTTCAAATTTTTTTTAGCGAAAAACTCAAATTTTTTTGTAAGAAAAAAATTAGAAGTTTTTATGGAGAGTATGGAACCCTCGGTTTTAGTACGAGTTCTACTCGCACTTGTCCGGTTTTTAAGGGCATGTCCAAGTTGTGAAATGTAAACAAAGCAAAATGTAAACAAACAAAGCACTAAAATCATATTTTTCAAAGAGCCTTTTTTCTCACAAAAATTACCATTAGAAAACTTATTTTTACAAAAATGATGAATTAGAGTGTCAAAGTTTCCAAAAAAATCATTTTTGAATGTGATCAATAAATAGCAATTAGTAAAACAACTAATTCAAATGACCTGTGAAATAGCATTTTTGACGCGTCGCGAAAAATAAACAGTTTGAGTATATCAACCGCACTGACGATGAAGAAGTCTCATATCAGCGATTGGACCTTCAACATGTGGAAAGGGAAAAATTTCCCTTTCCTCCATGAAATTACAAGGAGAAAGGGTAAAAACTTCTTCATCGTCCGTGCCGTTGATATACTCAAACACTTTAATTTTTCCCGATGTCAGACGATTGCTCTACGCGCACGCGCAGACCGTGCCAAGGACGCATTGAAAACACTATGCAAAAACACACATTTTGTTTTACTTTGAAACTCACTTATTTTCACATACTTTCAGGTATACTAGGTATAGATACCAAATTCAACACTTCAATTTACCATTTTCATAAAAAAACTGTAAATTTCTATTCATTTACGAAAATGTGATGGTCGAAAAAATCCTCAATATTCGGTCTTCTACTGCTGCTTTTTTTCGACCATTACATTTTCGTAAATGAATAGAAATTTACAGTTTTTTTATGAAAATGGTAAATTGAAGTGTTGAATTTGGTATCTATACCTAGTATACCTAAAAGTATCTGAAAATAAGTGAGTTTCAGAGTAAAACAAAATGTGTGTTTTTGCGTAGTGTTTTCAATGCGTCCTTGGCACGGTCTGCGCGTGCGCGTAGAGCAATCGTCTGACATCGCGAAAAATTAATGTGTTTGACTATATCAACGGCACGGACGATGAAGAAGTTTTTACCCTTTCTCCTTGTAATTTCATGGAGGAAAGGGAAAAATTTCCCTTTCCACATGTTGAAGGTCCAATCGCTGATATGAGACTTCTTCATCGTCAGTGCGGTTGATATACTCAAACTGTTTATTTTTCGCGACGCGTCAAAAATGCTATTTTACAGGTCACTTGAATTAGTTGTTTTACTAATTGCTATTTATTGATCACACTCAAAAATGATTTTTTTGGAAACTTTGACACTCTAATTCATCATTTTTGTAAAAATAAGTTTTCTAATGGTTATTTTTGTGAGAAAAAAAGCTCTTTGAAAAATGTGATTTTAGTGCTTGGTTTGTTTACATTTTGCTTTGTTTACATTTCACAACTTGGACATACCCTTAAAAACTAAGTATAGTCTTGTTCCACTATACATTTTGATTTCTAATAGTTTTATTTATGTTGAAATATTTATCAAATTTTTCAAAGGCCCAGAAAATTAAAAAAAATTTGTTTATAACAAATATGTCAAATAATTATTCAAAAATAAACTCTTTAAAAAGTCTCTAATTCTAAACGAAAGTATATCTTCTCTCCTTAATATTCAAGCTTGATTTATTTCAAATCCGTTAATTCATTTAGAAGAAATAAAATTTTGTTTAAAAAGTTGCAAAAAATTCATTTAGCAATAAATATTATAAAAAAATGAAATAACATTTTCACTGAGAAAACAATATATTTAAATCAAACATCATTATATTAGTCATACAGTCAACCAAAAATTATGTTTGATTTAAACATAATAATTTTGATTCAAAGCATAGTAAATTTCGTTTGATAAAAATTAAAATTAATTAAATAAACAAAGTATATAATATATACAAAATTCTTCCAATTAGATTTTCGAAAAAGCCAACACAATTTTTTTGGGTACATTATATGTGTGAGTATACATGTGTATGTGTTTCGTGTGGCCACCCTGTGTAAGAAATTTGTGGAAGTATTAGAGACGATAACATTCGTGTTACAACATTCTATTTGTAAAAAAAAATTTGAACTACTAGACAGGACCCCGCACTGAACACATTGAAAATGTCTTTCGGTTATTTATTTGCCAACCTTCGCTCAATCCTTTTTTCAAACAGAAAACATTTAACTAAACATGTTGAAAATCTTAGAAATTTTAACCAAAAGCCATTTTTAGCATATTTAGTGCGATGTCCTTTGAATAAGTCAAAATGTTTACTAATTTGAATCAGTAAAAATGTTTTTCTAATTTAAATTAGTTACTGACTGTTTGCTTGTTAATTAGTAAATTTTACTAAAAAATTAAAAGTAATTACTATTTACTAGTAAAATTTAATAATTTTTAAATAATCAAAAATCCAGAAACTAATTCAAATTAGTAAATATTTTATATAAATTCAAATGTAAAGATAAAAAAAATTATTGTGACTACACGGAGAGAAAAATCTACCTTCAATAGTATAACACTATCTATAGTAAATTTGCATGGACTTTAGTCACGCTTCAAATGCATGATTCATACTCAAAAACCATGAGTCCACGCTTTTTGGATATGAATTCATGCGTTTGAAACGTGACTATAGTCCATGCGAAATTACTAAGCTAGATTTTTCTCTCCGTGTAGCTATATTATTACAATATAGTTGCAACCGATTTGCCTGCTATATTTATATCGAGAAAAAATGTTTCTTTCATTTACTTATTATTAGAAAGGGAAACGTCCATAAACTACTTAGCACGTCTAGGGGGAGGGGCGGGGGTCAAGCAAATTGTCTACCATAAGAGGAAAAAAGGGCGCCAATACATGTAATAACATCCACGTGGGAGGTTAAAATTTCCAAAAAATTGGTCTACGTAGTTTATGGACGTTCCCAAACGACCAATGTAACAAAAATTAATTCATTCCAACACAGAGAAATGAATAGCTAGCTGTGACTATTATTTGGTTAGTAATAACGCCGCTGCTAATTTTAATTACTTACTGTTACTATTCAGTTAGTAATTCCAGCCATTTAGCTAGTAACGTAACTAATTAAATAGGTAGACGAACAAAAAAAGTTGTTGAATCAAATAATTGAGTAATTGATGAGTTAACAGCAGTATAGTTCACTAACTAAAAATAATCCTTGAAAAAATGGTTACCACAACTATTCATTTCTCTCAGTAAACCGACCTCTTGTTATTTGTACTCGTTTTAAACGAATTCAAATGTATTAACTTTTCAACCAAAAAAAATAGCATTTCAAAAAACTTCACACAAATAATAATGTTAGAACGTAAAAATTCTTTTGTAAAAATATTTGTTGGCCCTGAAAAGGGCCGATTGTTTTGTGAGGGAGATGGACAAGATTTACTTGGAGCTGGTGTACTTGGTGACAGCCTTGGTGCCTTCAGAGACGGCGTGCTTGGCGAGTTCACCAGGAAGGAGAAGCCTGACGGCAGTTTGGATCTCCCGGGAGGTGATGGTGGACCTCTTGTTGTAGTGGGCCAAGCGGGAAGATTCGGCAGCGATGCGCTCGAAGATGTCGTTCACGAAGCTGTTCATGATGCTCATGGCCTTGCTGGAGACTCCAGTGTCGGGGTGCACCTGCTTCAACACCTTGTAGATGTAGATGGCGTAGCTCTCCTTCCTCTTGCGCTTCTTCTTCTTGTCACTCTTGGTGATGTTCTTTTGAGCCTTGCCGGCTTTCTTGACAGCCTTTCCACTGGCTTTAGGAGGCATTGTTAGTTTTTAGAAAAAGTACGTCTGAATACGATAACAACTCAGGGTGAATTGATGGTTTGCACAGACCCGGTATCGTATTTATGTTGGCTTGTAGTGTTGGTGCAGCCTTTTGATTGGTGCGGGCACTCACTGCGACCATCTGCCACTCACGACAAACAGAGGGGAGCGCACTGGAGGGGGACCCTACGGAGAGAGCGTAAATAGGTGGATTTCAGTCGTAGAACATTATTCGCTTTGAATATTTCGTTGTGTGTACCCCGTTAATTCAAGTCTAAAATGTCAGGACGCGGCAAAGGAGGCAAGACCAAGGGCAAGTCAAAGACCCGTTCCAACCGGGCCGGACTCCAGTTCCCAGTGGGTCGCATCCACAGACTGTTGCGCAAAGGAAACTACGCCGAGCGAGTCGGTGCTGGAGCTCCAGTCTACCTCGCAGCTGTGATGGAATACTTGGCTGCCGAAGTTTTGGAGTTGGCCGGAAACGCAGCTCGTGACAACAAGAAGACCAGAATCATCCCCCGTCACCTCCAACTCGCCATCAGGAACGACGAGGAATTGAACAAGCTTCTTTCTGGAGTGACCATCGCCCAGGGTGGTGTTCTCCCCAACATCCAAGCTGTTCTCTTGCCCAAGAAAACCGAAAAGAAAGCTTAAATATTTTCCATTCTCCCCTTCACAAAAACAATCGGCCCTTTTCAGGGCCAACAAATATTTTTTACGTTTGTACAATTGAGTTCTGCAGATTGTTTTTTCTCGGAAGTAATCGTTTTTGAGCTAGTCAAATTTTACTGATTCAAATCGCGAGAATAAAGTTACTGATTCTCAGTGAAATTTCACTGATAGCACTAGTCTAAGTATATCTTGTAATTTCTAGATTTTGGTAGTATTATTTGTTTCTGTTGAAGTAAATTTGTTACTGTGTTTTGCTTAGTGTTTGTTCGGGTAATCATTCTATACTTAGCAGAAGTTCGATTGGAATATTAGCGCTGCACACTAAGGAATTTTGACAAGTTAGTTTAGTTTTAAGTAGTTGGCCGGCTTTGTCAAACGCAAGGTAGGAGAAAAAACCCCTTTTGTAGGAAATTATCAAGAACACCAATGAGCCACCTTATGCCAAAATTCAGTACTACTTTCAAAATTAATATAATTTTGAACGACCTTTTTAAATCTCTCTCTTGTCATCGATCCCCTTTTGTGTTAACATCGTTAATTAATTTCTTCAGTCTTTAGTAAAAATGTAATTAATTTAGTATTAGTCCCAGTCAGATACAGTTTAATCCTTTTGTTAGTTCAAGTTGTTAAATAGTGTATTTTGTTAATCTAGTAATTCTGTTAACTTTTAGTCTAATGTTTTTCTTTAGTAATTAATAAATTAAAAGTGTAAAATAAAATCATGATTCAACCTATCATCGATACAAAATCTGTAAGTTATTTATATTATTTATGGTTTTTGTTATAATGCAGAACACTCAATTAGTTCTGTTTATGATATTTCATTATTTTAATTACTAATTATAAACGACAAAATAATCATCACGATTTGTTATAATTTGTAAGTTAAATTTCATTGGCACAGTATATTTAATTATTAATATCTAATTGATTGTTAATTTATTTATGATATCGTCACTGTGTTTTTAACTACCTTCTCTTTATTAAATACGAAACTCACCTCTCTCACCGCGACCAGCATAGCTGACTAGTACCGGCACGTGCAAGAAAATCGAGTTAATAATAATTTTTGTTTAATCGGTCTTAATGATAGAACGTCCAACGTCCTTCCGGCAGGACCAAAAAGACTCAGGTGAGTCCGTCCGAAATCGCTGAATAAAACTAACATGGATTGACATAAACAAAAAGTAATATATATGGTTGGAAAGGTGATGAAACAAGCTTTCAGCGCATGTAAATGTCGAGCTTGTAAGTTCAAACCGAAGAGCAGGGTAGCTTAAAGAAGTTGAATTTTCCAAAAATTCATATAATTTTTAGTCACAAAATGAGGAAACCCGGTCCTGCCGGCAGGATGCTTTTCGCTTTGTTTAAAAGGCTACCAAGCCTAGGCATATAAATTTAGAAATTTGATATTTACATCATTGGAAAGCTTGTTTCATTACCTTTCCAACGATATATTTGTTTTTGTTTTTATCTGCTTGCATATTAATTTTATAAAGAAAATTTGAAGAGAGTTTTTATTCAATTGGCCGCAATTTTGCTGATTAACATTAAAAATGAAATTTTTTAAAATTAAATAAATAGGTTTCATTCTTTGAACGTTTCTGAAGAAAAAGAAACTAGACCGGCCAAAATATATTGATTTTTGTGGGTTTTACATTAAATTTACGAAAAAATTTTTTTTTTTTACTTTTTATTAGCAGCAAGTTTGAGGGCTTCGAAAAATGGTTTAATATTATTATTTTAAAAAGTCAAATATATGGATTTTTTCGTCTTTTCATCTACTTTAATCCCAAGAAGTTTCGAAAAAGAAAAATTGAATTCTCTTTTTTTAAAAGCCTTTTTTTCAGAACATCCTTCCGGCAGGACGGGCGCTTGGACGTTCTATCATTAAAGAAGTTCTGACTATTGTGTATTCTTAAGATTTTTGATTAGTAATGCTTTAGTCCGGTTGACAATACCGGCGATAAAAAAGTTGTCTGGCGTCCTACCGGGGACCGCTCAGACAAACTAGAAGAAACTAGATTACACAAGTAACGTTTTCTTTAGTTAGTTGTTGAAATTCAGTTAAATTTATATTTTGACTATGTAAAATTGTCTTTAAGTTCGAAAAATAAGTTTTTAGTAAATAAGTTAGTTAGCGAATTAGTAAGTAAATTATTAAGATAAAAAAAATTAGTTTTTAGAAAATGAGTAAGTAAAGTAGTTAGTAAATTATGCAGTTAAATTAAATTTTAGTAAATTAGTTACTAAGCATGTTATTTAGCAAGTGACTTAGTAAATTAGGAATTACGTTAGTTAGCAAATTAGTAAGTAAATTATTAAGATAAAAATTAGTATTGTTGTAATTGAAATCGTCATAATTTAATTGTTTAAAAACTTAAGAGGCCTTGTACGGTTAAAGCTGTTTATTCGTCATAAATAGTTGCGCTGCTACATGTTTCGACTTAAAAAGTCCTCATCAGGCAAAAAATTGAGAAAATTATTGACAAAAAAAGACCACATTTTGACAAAGTAAACGATCACATGTGTGAAATAAAAAGATTTCGAAAATGCTATTAAGAAATATCAACAATTTTTAAATAATTCTTTTCCTTCTTTTTTAAATAATTATTCACAAATTTCATTATTAAATAAAATTGAAATAACAAAAAAATGTTTAAAATCTCATCAAGATATAATAGTTACTTCAGCAGATAAAGGTAACATAACTGTTCTCATGGATAAAATGTCTTATAATACAAAAATTTTAGAATTATTAAACGATAAAAGTACTTATTTAAAATTAAAAAAGGATCCAAATCATAGTTTTTAGGCATCTTTGAATACATTAATTAAGAGATTTTTAGATAAACAATTTTTCAATATAAATGCATACAATTATTTAAATTGTACTAACGGTTATGCACAGAGATCTTACGAATAATAAAAATATTAAATTTACTTTGGAATTATGAAATGATAATAGTGCAATCCATTTTTTAGATTTAACAATCATAGTTAACAATAATAGTTTAATTACCAATTGGTTCCGGAGAAATACTTGGTCTGGTCGTTATATTAATTTTGAATCTAATCATCCTTTGTCACAAAAAATTGGAGTTATCTACTCTTTGGTAGACAGAGCGATTAAATTGTCTCATCCGTCTTTTCATCATTAAAATTTATTAATTGTAAAATATACTTTAATTAAGAAAGGTTTTCCTTCAAATTTGCTTGAGGAAAAAATAAATTTACGTTATAAAAAAATTTTAAATCCAAGAGATTATTTTCAAATTATAATGATTCTTTTCCGAGGAATTATTTTGTTTTCCCTTATGTACAAGGTGTCGAATCTGTTTTAAGAAATATTTTTCAAAAAAGTATCAAAAATAACAAAGTTCACTTAACTTTTTCAATAGATCATACTTTAAATAATAATATTTTTTTAAAGAATTTCAAAGATAAAGTTACTATTTTCAATTATATTAATTGTGTTTATAAAATACCATGTAATAATTGTGGCAAAAGTTACATTGAAGAAACCGGAAGACATATTTCAGATAGAATCAAAGAACATGAACGTGGTACAATAAAGAAACTACAGAATACAGGCTTATCTTCACATAGATATAATACTAAACATTCTTTTCATTTCAAACATCCCAAACTTTTAGAAATAGAGAGTAATGAAATCAAAAGGAAAAATTTGGAAATGATCCATATTCAAAATAATAATCAGAATCATGTTAATTTTCATTCTGATATAGATAAACTAAGTAAAATTTACTTTCCATTAATTTCAAATTCTAAATTTATTTGAAATTTGAAATTCCCGTGATAATTTTCTTTTTCATTTTTTGAAATTTTTGATAGAATAGGAAACTACTTTATCATAAATTATAACCTCATTATAACCTCTTTATAATCTCTTTAAATTGCATGGTTTTACCATGTCGACATGACATCTTTAAATCTTACGGTTATTTTTTAAATTTATTAAAAAATTTTTATAATTTTTGTGAACGGTGAGTCTGTTAATTATTTTTTTTATACTTGGTTTTTGATATTTCTTAATAGCATTTTCGAAATCTTTTTATTTCAGATATGTGTTTGTTTACTTTGTCAAAATGTGGTCTCTTTTTTTGTAAATAATTTTCGCAATTTTTTGCCTGATGAGGACTTTTTAAGTCGAAACATGTAGAAATGCAACTATGTATGACGAATAAACATCTTTAATCGTACAAGGCCTCTTAAGTTTTTAAACATAAAAAAATTAGTTTTTAGAAAATGAGTAAGTAAAGTAGTTAGTAAATTATGCAGTTAAATTAAATTTTAGTAAATTAGTTACTAAACATGTTATTTAGCAAGTGACTTAGTAAATTAGAAATTACGTTAGTTAACAAATTAGTTAATAAATTTTTTAATTCGAAAAATAAGTTTCGTAGTAAATAAGTTAGTAAATAAGTTCGATAAATGAGTTTTTTTAGTAAATAAGGTGATTAGTAAATTAGTTAGGATATTGGCTAGTAAATAACTAAATTATTTAGTAAGTAAAGTAGTTAGTAAGTTATTAAATTAATTAGTTAGTAAATGAGCTAGTTAGTAATCGTTGACTTAGTTTTTTTTAATGAAAATTTCAGTCACAGTAACTATGATTCCAATAAAGTAACCAAAATAACCACATGATGCGTCGGAAATGCAACTTCCGTATAAATCTTTAAGAATATTAAATAATATTTTTTCATTAATTATTTTTGATTTTAACAAAACTGTAATGGAGATTGGAATTGAAACTGGAGCTGGACTGACTGATTTAAAGAGGGATTTACATTTTTATATTATTATCCTTCCTAATTTTGGGGTTGGTGTTGAAGATAAGTTTTTCGGAGTAGATTACTTACTTTCTTATATCCTTTTTGCTTCATTATTTTCCGACTTTTTTAGTTGCCTACTTGCTTATTTCCTCTTTGCTTACTTATTTACTTTCTTTCTTATTTATAGCTTACTTACTAAAAAGTTAAAAGCTAAGTTACTAACCTACTAAAAAGTCTGCTTTAAAAAATTTCTTCGTTTTCCATACAAAATTGTTAATTAAATTAAATAAAAAATAACATAATATAATGTATATTCGATTAACTTTTAAATTTCTCTAATACTTTTTTTTGCATTGTTAATCAATGTAACTTTTTTCAACTTAAAGTTGTCTCATCACTTCAACAGTGAAAACTTACGTATTTCAATTTATATTTTATTTAATTTATTTTTTTCATTTATCATCATTACAAAAATTTATGAAAACTTGTCTAAAAATGGTTTAATTTTTTTAAACTTGTTAAACTTATTTAAAAATTTTAAAACTTGTCAAAAACTGGTTTGCCTTTTTAAAATTTGTAAAACTTATTTAAACTTTTTGAAACTTGTCAAAAACTGGTTTGACTTTTTGAAACTTATGAAACTTTTTGAAACTTGACAAAAACTTGTTAAAACTGCTTTGCCTTTTTAAAACTTGTAAAACTTATTTAAACTTGTCAAAAACTGGTTTCACTTATTAAAAGTTGACAAAAAATGGTCAAAAACTTGTTTGATTTTTTGAAACTTGTAAAACTTATTTAAATTTTTTGAAACTTGTCAAAAACTAGTTTGACTTTTTGAAACTTGTCAAAAACTGGTTTCACTTTTTGAAACTTGTAAAAATTGTCAAAAACTGGTTTGACTTATTGAAACTTGTCAAAACTTGTGTCGAGAGTATAAGTGATTTAAAAGTTATCAATTGTACTTCTAAATGATGGAAACTAAAAAGAGTGTGTGTTGTTTAGATTGTGAAGAGTGTATAGCGTTAAAATGTGTCGTGGTTTAAAAAATGTGTAGGTTTTTTCTGTCCATGTTTTAATTTTTGTATCATTGTCCGCTCTTAAAAGTTTCCAGTGGAGGAGTATGGGCTGGCTAAATTTCATTTTTAACGAATAATAGAAAAAAAGGCGGAAAACTTATTAGTGCGGGATCCTCCGTCACGTTCTTCCAAAAATTGCTAAAAATTTAGGAGGCGTTCCTGATCTTAAAATTCTTTGTGGGAAATATGCAAATAATTTCTCCTCAGAAGATTCAAAACTTTTCGTGTTCAGTTGGAGATATGAATATTGTGTATTTTTAAAGTAATACAATTTATTGGAATATATCTCTACAATATTATAACAGTATCGACTCCTAAAGGTCCCTGACTAAACTGTCAAATCTGTTACATTCGTAATTGTCCCCGGTATGACCATCAACCGCGCGCCTGCGCGTTAGTGCGCTTTTCCCAGTAAACAATTTTATTACTTTGCCACGTGGAAATTAGTCTAAAAATTATTAAAGTTCTAAATTTTGAATAATATATTATTTAAACATTTAAATAATTAAATTTTACTAATTAGTATTTTTAAATTAGTTTAGAATTTATTTTACATAAAAATAGAAATCATGAATAGAATTTAAATTTTAAAGAATATATTTATTTAAAGATAACAATTGTTTAATTAAATTTTAAACTTTATTGTTAACACAAAGGAATAGAAATTTCAATTATTTAAACGTTTATAAATTTAATTGTCGTTGGTACTTATGAGTAAGAGAAGGATAGAGAATAAAAAGAAAATTCAAATCTTAAAAAGAAAATCGCATGAAGACTAAATAATAAAAAAATTGGTTAACAATTAATATTTTTCTTATGCAATAAATTAAAAAATTATTGCAAGAACAAGAAAAGCACAAAATCACTTTTAACATAAGCAGGCGAATTTTGGGTTTTTCCCACTTCACATCCACATGGGACTTTAGTTACAGCAACTGATTTTATAAAAATTTTAATCTTTTTATAATTTAAAATTTAATAATATTTTAATGTAATTTTAAGTAAAAAATTATGTTATTGAAACAATTATTCAAACGTAAGACTATGCATACACTAGCTAAATTACTAACGTACTTACTAATTGTAATTTATTTTTTATATAGATAATTTTTAATAATTTTGACTATTGAAATGCTATTCTATTAGTTTTTTAGCAAATAAGTCGATTACTAAATTAGTTAGTAAGATACTAATTTAATTTGATTTATTTACTAAATTTGTTTACTAACATAACAAATTAACTTAATTACTAGGGACAGGAACTTTATGCTTTTCAGCAAGGCGACTTATGCTCTTAAAAAACTTGTAATTATGTTGTAATTATGCTTGAAAAAGTGGAAATTATGCTACAATTATGCTCTTAAAACTGCTAATTTATGCTTCAATTAAGCTTTGCCTTTGTAAGGAAATTTATATTTTAAACTTTAATTTATTCTTTTAAAGTAGCCTCCTAATGATATGCAACCAAATTTGCGCCTATGAAATATGAATTTGATCTGGAATTCGCGTTTCGGGGAAATTCGTTTTGGGTTCGGAGAATCGGTTGAATTTGGGGGAATATTTCGCGGCATGAGGCGATCGCCCCTCTAGTTCTTGGTCTCATTCGCTTTCTGAATCCAGGGGAAGATTCCGCGCCATACGCGAAGTTCAATGCCTGAGACCTCGAGGTAAAATCATTAATAATTAATAGTTTCTTTCATTTAAATTCGTCTTCAGTTTTTGTTTATTTAAGTTTTCTGGTATTTTTGTGTGTTAATTTTAATTAGTGTGGCGTTAAATTGTATTTCTGGGCGGAATATTCATCTTGGCGGCGTATGGATCAATGAAGAGAATTTAGAGGGGCGATTTGTTTTATTATCTCACTTGACCACCAAAAAAGGGGCAATACAGTTTGAAGTTCTACAAAGGATATAATAAGGAGGAAAACTGAGAGACCTCAACATTACCAAACATTCAAACAACGCCGTTCTCCGGACCCACGCCATTGTTGATCTTCCCCATACAATACCAAAAGCGATGAGTATTTTCAATTTTTATTCGTAAGTTTGATTAATCACTTTGTTCTCGTTATATGTATCTATTTTTATTGTATGTATTTTTTTGTATATCATTTTTATATAAATATGTCCTAGAATTCTTTTATGTGAATTGTGTGAGAGTATGAATGTCTGTGTAACGCGGGCGTATTTTATAAATTTTGTAAACTATTTAATTGACTCGAGTCAAGTGAATTTTGGTTTTTTAATATATATATATATATAACTTTATGCTTTAACGGTACGTTTTTCTTTTGTTTAATCTTATGTTCCTATCTATTATTTATATTAGGGGAGAGTGGGGCAAACCGGACCCCCTAACGGTTTTTTGACTCTTGTGACTAAACGAATCAACCGATTTTATTTTTTGAGGGCTTGTTTGAAAGATCATTTAATTGCGCAACTTTTTCCCAGAGACACCTATACTTTACCTTTTATTGTTTAGTTGCTGTGTAAACTTTAAAAAATTTTGCAAACGGTCCGGTTTGCCCCACCCCCTGGGTGGGACCGTTTGGTTTTTTATTTATAATATTGCATTTACATAATCTGCAATAATAAGAAACATAAAGAATCATGTAAACAATGGTTGTAGTAATGAAAATAATAATTGGGGATTAAATTTTAATTAAATAAATATTTTTTTTAATAAATGAATTAAAATGTTTGTCATCATCAGAGAAACAATATTGAAGGTTCCAATTCTCATTGGAAGACAATTATTGTTCATTGTAAGTAAATATTTTGATGAAAGAAAAATTTTATTTCAAAATAATTTTTATGAAACTTTATTCCAATAGAAATATCCTATGGCCGGTTTGTCCCACCGAAAACGGTCCGGTTTGTCCCACAGGCTCATTTTGAGAATAAATGTTTGTCAAAAAGAAACGCTTTGCAAATTCATGAAAGTTTTTGGTGGTAAATATTCGTAAGGTGTGTGTCTTCAAAACCCAAGACCTAATATTTGGAAATATTACACGATTTCCTCAGAATTTCCTTAAGAAAAAATTCGTAAAAGTGTAGAAAAAAAGTAAAAAAAAAACTTTTGCTCCCAGCGTTGTACAAACAAAAGTCAAAAATGGCAAATTGAAAAAAATAAGGTATACTACACATGGTTGTTTCAAATTTCTAAATAGCACTTTTGACAATTTCGCAATTTCGGAAATATTGAGGGGGGTCCGGTTTACCCACCGTTCCGGTTTGCCCCACTCTCCCCTATATTGATTTCATTATTATATAAAATTAAGTTGTTTGATTCTAAAGATTTGTTATTTTAGTTACTATATAAATTTGTTACACCTTTAAGAATCAGATACTAAAAATATTTTATAATTTAACATTTTAAAAGTATTATTTATACATCATTTAAAGAATCGCTGAAGTAAAGACAAAACGTTAAATCAACATTTTATTGTGAACCGAAGTTTTACGACAAATAACGAAACATACCGAGTTAACTAATTTTATTACCGCCAGTTTTTAAATGTTGATTGTTACTTTTTTCGCCAATATTTATAAATTTAACAATTTTAAACCAATAAATTTTTTTAAAAATACAATATTACACAAATAATTTAAAATTATGAAATAAAAGTTATGTACATTAAATCGATTCCTCCGTGCAAAACAAACCTCTCTCACGTTGGTTCTCTAAAGTAACCTCTCTGCATTTTTCTCATAACCTCATCATATTCTCTTTCATTTATTTTTCATTAAAAATATAAAATATTTACAATGAAATATAATAAACATTTATACTCTATCAATAGTGACTGATTATAAATTGTGTTTAGATTTTCTTACAAATAATAACCTTTAAACAAAAAATGTATAAAACAAAATATTACCAGGTTATGAGAAAAAATGCAGAGTGGTTACTTTAGAGAACCAAAGTGAGAGAGGTTTGTTTTGCACGGAGGTATCGAAATAAACTTTTTTAGATAAAATTTTTTTTAAAATTATAAACAAAGTTTCCAAATTATGCCGCATAAATGCTCTCAATGGATTATGTTACTTTGAAGATTAAATTATGCTTTTCCAAATTGCAATTACTTTTGTTAAATAATAATTATTAATGCAAATCTTAATATATAACATTTTTTAAATTTATGCTTTTATGCTCAAGCATAAAGTTCCTATTAATCACTATTATACTAACTTACTAATTTCTTTCTTAATATCTAATCTACTAATTCACTAACTAATTCGCTATTTCAGTAAATTCAATGTTTCACAAAAGTTAATTCCAACGTAAAATTACTTGGTGGCCCTGAAAAGGGCCGATTGTTTTTTGTTGTTGAGAATGATGGATGAATTTAACCGCCGAAACCGTAAAGGGTGCGGCCTTGACGCTTGAGAGCATAGACGACGTCCATGGCGGTGACGGTCTTCCTCTTGGCGTGCTCGGTGTAAGTGACGGCGTCACGGATCACGTTTTCAAGGAACACTTTCAGAACACCACGAGTCTCCTCGTAGATCAATCCTGAGATACGTTTCACTCCACCACGACGTGCAAGACGACGGATGGCGGGCTTCGTAATACCTTGGATGTTATCACGCAACACTTTGCGATGCCGCTTTGCTCCTCCTTTTCCCAATCCCTTTCCTCCCTTTCCGCGACCAGTCATTTTCACAGAGAATAAGGTTTAACGTTCAAACTTAACGAAGAACAAACTCGGAATGATGTTTCAAAGTGAAACTGCGCAGTTTTGTTCCCTCGGGAGTTACACTGCTCCCCTCCGTGTTTCGATCCACCAATCGGGATGTCGGGTTTCCCCTTCTCCTTGACTAACCGGTGGGAGAGGTTCTGAAGGCTATAAATATGTGTGTTTTTGTCGCCAAAACTTTATGCGATAAGAAAAATAAAATATGTTTGCTCTGTCCGAGTGCACTGGGAGAAATTCAAAAACTCACGGAAGGTGACACAATGCAGGAGATGCCAACTCTTTGGACATGGAACGCTTCACTGTAAAAATCCACCAAAATGTGTGAAATGCATAGGCGAACATCTGACATCATCTTGCACAAAACAACCGGAACAAGAGGTACAATGTACAAACTGCAAAGGTAATCACCCAGCAAACTATTCTGCATGTCCTGTATACCTTAAACATGTTGAGAGACTTGAACATAGAAAGAAGTCTCATACAGATATTCTCAAGACTGAGCTTGCCAAAATTCAAGCACTGAATGACAATACTAATTTCCCACCTCTCAAGACGACATCCCTACCAAACGGAAGGAGCAAGGAAGGAGTAGGATGGAAAGCTGTCCAGAAGCCGAAAGGGGAAATCAGCGCAAAACACAATGAAGATGACGAATCAAGGAAAATGCTTGATAGTGAACGAGGAGAAACACTCTCTGAACTAAATGAACTCTTTTTTGAAGTAAGGCAATTAAATAACAAAATAAATGTAAGTAGAATGCTCATTTTAGTTAAAGAAATTAACACTAGGCTAGCAAACTGTGATAACGCAATAACGCAACTTCAAATCATATGTGATATAGTTAAAAATGTAGAACTAAAATAATGGCTAGGAAAAAGACTGATAAATATAAATTAAAAATAGTTCATTGGAACTGTAACGGACTAGAAGGTAAACAAACCGAATTAAAACAACTTATTCTCGAAAATAGATTCGATCTAATTTTATTAAATGAAATCAAACTTAGCAATAAAAGAAACTTCAGAATGCCAGGCTATTCAATTGTACGAAAGGATAGGAATCCCACTGGGAGAGGTGGGGGAATTTTAATACTTATCAAAAACTCAATTCCATATTATGAAATACCACTAAATATTTGCTCATTTGAAGTAGCTGCTATTAAATTAGAAAATGGCCTGGTTGTAGCCTCTGGATATAAACCACCTCAAAATAAGATTTGCATTAATGATTTAAAAACAATTCTTGGTCTCTCAAACAAGGTATTATTATATGGGGATCTTAACGCCAAAAGTACACTATGGAATTGCAAGCAATCAAACAAGTGTGGTAAATTATTATTTAAATTAGCAAACAAATATACTTACAGAATTTTATATCCAGATGCTTATACCTTGTATCCATATAGCGGGGCTTCACCATGTACTGTTGATGTGGGACTGGCAAAGGGGATTGAATCCTTAATCGATGTAAGGGTGATTGACGAACTCGATTCTGATCATCTCCCAGTGGCTCTTGTCCTTTCTAAATTCGATTTCTCTTACAATGAAAATAAAATAGTTTTTAATTACAAAAAAGCTAATTGGAGCAAATTTTCAAGTGTTGTAAGTTCCAGCCTAAATTTGAGTACAAACTCTTTAAAATCAATTAATGAAATTGACACTGCCGTAGCATCCTTAACAGGGGTTATCAAGCAAGCTATGGATTGTACAATTCCAAAGCACAATAATAAACTTAATTTCCAATTTTTACCAGATAATATAAAATACCTAATTAAAATTAGACAAAAAATAAGGAAAATAATCCAAAACAATTTTAATTTCAAATTAAAACAAACTAAAGAATAAACTGAACAGTATAATTAAATTAAAAATTAAGAAATACAACAATGATATGTGGGCAAGCAAATTAAAAAGTCTTGACACCAGAGACCAATCTCTCTGGAAAATGGCAAAAGCATTCACAAAAAACAAGGAAGATAAACTCCCCATTTTACATGGTCTCAATGGCCTGGCAATAAGTAACACTGATAGAGTAGAGCAGATGGCCCTATCTTTTGAAAAAATCCACTACTTAACAGATACTATGGGCTGTCATAAAATAGAAAACAAAACTAATAAATTCATTCAAAACTTAAATTTAAAAAGTATTAATCTTGATGAATTACCTTTAATTACTCCTTCAGAAATTAGAAAAGCTCTCACTAAATTAAAACCTAAGAAAGCGCCGGGCATTGACGGTATACAGGGCGTAGTCCTTCGACATCTCCCTAAAAAAGCTCTTGTTCTATTAACACAAATTTTCAACGCTTGTTATAGACTTTCTTATTTCCCCTCCAGCTGGAAGTTGGCGTGTATTCTTCCTATCCATAAACCTGGCAAAAATAAAATTTTCCCGCAAAGCTATAGGCCCATAAGCCTATTAAATACACTTAGCAAACTTTTCGAGAAAATAATTCTAAACTCAGTTTTAAAAATAGTTGAAGAAAATAAAATAATTATCCCAGAACAATTTGGTTTTGTTAAAAAGAAAAATACAGTTACACAGCTTTTCCGATTAACAAATTATATTACAACTAACTTTAATATAAATAAATCTACAGCCATGGCTTTGCTGGACATAGAGAAAGCCTTTGACACTGTCTGGCAGGAGGGTCTTTTATATAAATTAAACGAATTAAAATTTCCAACATATTTAATTAAAATTATACAGAATTACCTAAAAAATAGAACCTTTGTTGTAAAATCAAATAACACACAGTCAACAGAGAAAACACATCAATGCGGGGGTTCCCCAGGGTTCCATACTGGGACCAGTATTGTTTATCATTTTTATCAACGATATCCCGAAGTCAGACGATGTAAAACTGTCTGTATTTGCTGACGACACTGCAATTTACTATGCCTCTTGGAGGAAGGAGAGTGCAATCAAAAAAATTACAATCATACCTCAATAACCTACTTAACTATTTTTACAAATGGAAACTTAAAGTTAACAAAGATAAGACGGAATTCATAATTTTCTCTCATAAGAAAAAGAATGAGAAGATACCGGACTTGCTTGTTGATAATAAGCCAGTAGAACGGTTGCAACATGTCGAGTACCTGGGTCTCATACTTGATCATAAATTAAATTTTCATGAACATGTAAACAAAGTAAAACAAAATCTAAATGCAATGATTGGCACTCTGTACCCTCTTATTGGCCGTAGATCTGCATTGTCACTGAAAAACAAAATTATACTGTTCAAAACAATTCTAAGACCACTCATTCTTTATGCTTCTCAAATCTGGGCTGGAGTTCTAATAGGAAATATACACCGTTTAGAAAAGATGCAAAATAGATGTATTAAAATAATCTGTGATGCGGGGCTAAGGGAAAAAATAATTGACCTTCAGTCAAAATGTATTATTGAACCAATACAACAGTATATCAGAAAAACTTAGCAGCAACAAATTTTATACAAACATAAATATAGAAGCTGACCTTAAAAACGATTTTATAATTTATTCTACAATCGAGGATATGCCTTTTAAATATAAATACAAATTTCCGTACCAAATGTTATTAAATCAAAGATAGTATTATATATATGTTTGTGTGTGGAAGTATGCGTGGTGTGTCTGTGTGTGTGTGCTTATATATTTTTTTAGACAAAATAACAGGTTTTTTTTTCCTTTTTAAATACTTTTCCTGTTTCATAACATAAATTATTTTAAAGTACTATATGTACTAAAATTTCAAATTGTTAATTAATTCTAGTCATTATCCATAGGGTGAAAGTGCGAAGAGTGCTAGGTACCTATTGTTTTTTAATATCATATCGCAATGTATACAAACATTTGTAATTGTAAAGAGATTTATATCAATAAATATATTTTGAATCTTGAATCTTGCCAAAACTTTATTAATAAACTAAATGAACTTAAAGAATACATGCTCGCTCATCATGTAGACATTATGCTCCTAAATGAAACTAAAATTTCAACTAAACGTAAAATTAAAGTACCTGGATATATAATCTATAGAAGGGACCGAAACAATCAAGGTAGTGGAGGTGGTGTCATGATACTTATAAAAGAACATATAAGTCATCATGAGATCCCTCTTAACACAAAAACGTTAGAAACTGTAGGAATCAAATTAGCGGATAATACTGTGATAGTGTCTGGATATAAGCCTCCTCAAGGTAAAATAGACATTAATGATTTAAATTCCATTTTCAATTGCAGTAATAAAGTCCTTTTATACGGAGATTTTAATTCTAAAAACACTTTCTGGAATTGTTATCAAAACAACGCCAATGGCAAAATTTTATTTGAATTTGCTAACAAAAATCTTTTCAAAGTACTTCATTCTGATAACTACACACTGTATCTTTATAGTAATAATATGTCAAGCACAGTAGATATAGGAATAGTTAAAAATTTCAATGATTTCGAAATACAAGTTATCGATGAAATGGATTCGGACCATCTACCAGTTATTTTTTCCATAGTAAATGATAGTGGTTTTAGCTTAAACAAAAATAGTTTTCTTAACTATGGGAGGGCAAATTGGAGTGTCTTTAGAGAAAATATTAATAAAAACTTAAAAATCAATAATGACTTAAAAAGTGCGTCTGAAATTGATGCATCTGTTGAC
Source organism: Leptopilina drosophilae (assembly GCA_032873175.1). Classification (NCBI taxonomy): domain Eukaryota; kingdom Metazoa; phylum Arthropoda; class Insecta; order Hymenoptera; family Figitidae; genus Leptopilina; species Leptopilina drosophilae. Next base: position 11,729,095 of record CM065486.1, read on the forward strand.
GAGTTGACAGATGTGAGGAGATTAAAATGTCAAGAATTGATATTCATGATGTTTTCCTCACCTCTCCCACTGAAATAAAAAACATTATTAGAAAATTAAAACCTAAAAAAGCACCGGGTCTAGATAATATTCAAAATATAATTCTCAAAAATATTCCAAAAAAAGCTTTGGTGCAGCTGACATATATTTTTAATGCTTGCTTCTTAAAATCGCATTTTCCAAGTAGTTGGAAAACTGCGAATATTCTGCCAGTTCATAAGTCAGGTAAAGATAAACTTTTCCCTCAAAGTTATCGACCAATTAGTTTACTTCCTACACTTAGTAAGGTCTTTGAAAGAATCATATTCAATAGAATCAAGAAACATGAAAATATGAATAAGTTCCTCATACCAGAGCAATTCGGGTTTAGAGAAAAAAGAAGCACGGTTCAACAACTTTTCCGAGTTACAAATCATGTAGCTGCAAATTATAATTGCAACAAATCAACGGCAATAGTTCTTTTAGATATAGAAAAAGCTTTTGATACCGTTTGGCATGAGGGACTAATTTATAAACTGGCAGAATATAATGTTCCAAATTATATACTTAAACTGCTTCAAAGCTATCTAAGCAACAGAAAATTTATTGTAACTGCAAACAAAGTGTCCTCAGATGAACATGAAATTGCAGCTGGAGTACCACAAGGCTCCATCCTGGGCCCGTTGCTTTTTATATATTATATTAATGACATTCCCAAAGATAAAAATGTCAAACTTTCTTTATTTGCTGATGACACTGCAATCTTTGCCTCCTCGTGGAATACTAGACTTGCTATTGAAAGAGTAGAAAAATACCTGGATGTATTACTTGATTATTTTGATAAGTGGAAATTAAAAATAAATGTACAAAAAACTGAACTAATGTATGTTAAATGCGCCAAAAGAAAGCAAACTACACCGAATATTAAAGTTGAAGAACTTGTAATTGAACCCAAGACTGATATTGTATTTCTAGGGTTAACATTAGATAGTAAAATGAACTTCAGTAAACATGTGCAAAATATTAGAAAGAAAACCTATGGAGTCATAGCAATGCTTAACTGTCTTATAGGTAGAAGGAGTAACTTAAGTATTAAAAATAAAATAATAATTTACAAAAGTATTATCAGACCAATTATGTTATATGCTGCTGCAATATGGTCAAGTACAAATGACACTAATTATAAAAACTTACAAATAATACAAAATAAATGTTTAAGAATGATAGTAAAAGCTAAACCTAGAGTAAGAAATTTAGACCTACACAAGCAATGTAATGTAGAACCACTAAGAGAGTATATTAAAAACATAACGGAAACATTTTATGACAATTTAGAAAATACTAAAGAGGTCACTCAAAATCTCGAAGATGACTTTAGAATGTATAAAAGATTTTGTGATATTCCTTTTAAAATAAAACTCAAAATGCCTTATAATGTATTATTAGAGTAACTACGATAGCTACGAAATTGTTAACCTAGTATTAAGTTTTAGTCATTAATCTAAGTATTATTTATTTTTAAGTGTTATCTAGTTATAAGTGTTATTTTAGTTTTTTAGTTGTACATATATACTGAAACAACTAGCTTAATAACTACTGAGTTTTTATATTTTTTACTCAACTTTACGAACAAACCATCTTTTATGATATAGCAAACACATATAATAAGGAATAAGTATATTATAAACAATTAATGTAAGTTAAAGCTCAAACCTGAGCTAGGTATTCTAAGTATAAGACAAATGTATATTTTACACATTGTAAAATCCTATCAAACTGATGAACAATAAAGAATATTTAAAATCGAATCGCCAAAACTTTATTTTTCAGTCAGTCGTACTCTGAATTTAGTAAGCAATGGCTCGTACCAAGCAAACCGCGCGTAAATCCACCGGCGGAAAGGCGCCAAGGAAGCAACTCGCCACCAAGGCCGCGAGAAAGAGCGCACCTGCAACCGGTGGAGTGAAGAAGCCCCATCGCTACAGGCCCGGAACCGTCGCTCGCTCTCCGTGAGATCCGTCCGCTACCAAAAGAGAGCACCGAGCTCCTCATCCGCAAACTGCCCTTCCAACGCTTGGTCCGTGAAATCGCTCAGGACTTCAAGACCGACCTGCGCTTCCAGAGCTCCGCCGTGATGGCCCTCCAGGAGGCCAGCGAGGCCTACCTCGTCGGTCTCTTCGAAGACACCAACTTGTGCGCCATCCACGCCAAGAGAGTCACCATCATGCCAAAGGACATCCAATTGGCCCGTCGCATCCGAGGAGAACGTGCTTAAATTTTCCCACCACCCAACAAACAATCGGCCCTTTTCAGGGCCAACACATTTTATTACGTAGGCGTATGTTTTGGTCCTAGAAATAGTTTCAAATGGAACTGATGCTTTTCTTATTATTTGGTTAACTTTAAAGCATTTTTATTGTTTTTCAATGAACATAAGATACTGAAATGTAAGATTCTTATTATTTAGGTAACTTCAATTTCTTTAGTTAGAATCAATCATGTATTAAAATTTCTTAGAGGTTTTTGAAGGAAGTGAACCAATATTTCTCTTGTTGTTTAGGAAACGTCATTTTTATTTCTTAATCCTATATAATTTAAGATTATTTATAATGCTGATATTTTTATTAATTTTTAGTTTTAGTTAACTCTTTTGAATTGGCGACATTTCACAGCGATAAATATATATATACATTTTAATTGTATGCTGTTTATACTTTTACAGTAAAAAAATAATTATTATAACTACTTTTTACATTACTACACAAGGTAGTTTTCTGTCGGCAATAACAATGATTTAAAAATATACATATAAAAAACGAAAACGTTATTGAAAGTCACAAAATCCTATCATACAATGGTTATTTATTTTATGTAACCTAAGATAAATGTTTTCCATTTAGAAATGTCAAATAATTGTTTTTCTTATTCAGAAGGATATTTAATTTTGAATAATTTGAAACAAAATAATAATTTATATAATGGTTTGAAAGTTTAACAATTAAAATTACATTAATGCAAACTATAAATTGCAGATATTCACAAGCTTTCAAATAATTTACCGCATTAACTTATAAATACATCAGTAGAGACTCCATTATACGGACTAATAGATGCAGGCACTTGTCCGGATAATCGAGTAAAGTACGAATTAAACAAATTTTTGATTCATAATTTTATGTATTTATTTGCATATGTATCAAAATAAGACTGAAACAAGCTAAAACTTTTAAAGTCAACATTAAAAAATATTTAGATAGAAATATTTCAAAATATTTACATAAAAAAAATTCACGTTTTTACATTTAAAATAGAAGTTAATGGCTTGAGACCTTATAAACTTTATAATAAACAAATTTTTTTTAATTTTAAATTTATCTTGAAATAAGATGCTTTCTTTTTACACTGAATTTTACTAAAAATAAACGAAGGAGCAATTCTTGAATGCTTCCCGAAAATATACATATCTCATGCATTTATAAAACTAAATGGCAAAGTAAAATTTTAGCAAAAAAGAAAATATTGTTTAAAAATATACGAAACCGAATTTTTAGATAATATTAATTTGTTATAAATTTTCTATCATTGAACTACACATTAAGCCACTCGCCGCCAAACTACATTGAGAGTTAGAACTCAAACCTAAATTTAAGTGCTTTCAATACCTTCAGTTTATATTTAAGAATGAAATAAATTGAATACTCCAGAAGAGTGATAACCAAAGCGTTGATATTAAAACTAAAACATTTAAAATGTCAATTTGTTTGTATGTTATTAACAATTTTCCGAACTTGTAACGTCCGTTCGCTTACAGCAGAGGCCCGAAAAGTGTTGATTTTTGAAGTAAACTACCACAAAAGTAAATAATTTTTTTTAAGTACTAAGGAAGACGATAGTTTGTCAAATAAAGTATAACATATAATCAACACGATAAGTATAATTTAATACTTAAAAAACATAAAATCTTTTGAATGTGGTTCGCAAGTTAGCGAAAACTCAAACGGCAGACGCCCATCGAGCGCGTAGGTCTTTCTTCAACGTACGTGCGTTTCACTAACACTCGGCGCTCTACGAAAAATGGTCACTTGATGATCAGATTATTCGATGATTTCTGATTTCGATCATTGATTTTTCGGATTTCTGAATTGATTTCTGAATGATTGGATTTCTGTTCGATCGCTTGAGTTGAAAGCATCTCAGAGTTATTGAAAACTTTTAGTGATTGGATTTATCTGATGTGCCATGTGAAGTGTTAAACAGTGGTGCTACGTGTAGTAATATCTACAAAAAATGACCAGTGTTAAAGAAAGTGAAGAGCAATATGCGAATACTCGACCGAAGAGGAAAAGAGTTGACGAAGGGAATCTTATAAACCCTAATATACCGACGACGAACAAATATGACGTTCTGAACACATTAACTAGTACAGATGAGGAGATGGAAGACTCCTCACCCCCCAAAGACAAGACAAATAAAATGAAAATTCCCCCGATAGTGATCACAGAGAGGATTGACAATTATTCTTCTTATATAAATAACTTAGTACACAAGTACACAACGAGCGAGGTTAACCTTAGTTATTCATCCGGGAAATTAACCGTTCATCCAACTACTGTTGGCGACTTTTTAAAATTAAATTCAATACTAAAGGAAGAAGGAATAACATTCTTCTCATATACTCCAAAATGGCTTCGGAACAAGCACATAATTGCTAAAGGTCTCCCGGAGCTCCCACTACAAGAAATAATCGACGATTTAAAAGTGAGTGGTATTACTTGTGAAAAAGTAGTGATCCTTAAAAAGAAAACTAGTTCTATTCAAACGTATGCAAACCCAATTTATATGTTAACTTTCGATTGTGAAACTGATATGAAAACCATCTGGAATATAAAGCATATATGCTATGTTAAAGTGAAGTGGGAAAAATATAAAAACTCGAGATTAGTAACTCAATGCCGAAACTGCCAGATGTTTGGCCATGGGACGATCTACTGCCAAAACAAACCCAGATGCGTCAAGTGCGATAACCAACACGCAACCAAGGACTGTACTAAAACTACAGATACACCACCGACTTGTGTAAACTGCAAAGGACCCCACCCGGCCAATTTTTCACAGTGCCCTGAGTACCTGAAGCACGTCAATAAGATACAAACAAAGAGAACTGCAAACCGACTGAGAAGCAACTATACCAGAAACAATGAAGTCATCAAACGATCAGACTTTCCGACAATGTCTAACCGACAGCAAGATAATAAAATAATTAATAATCCTACGAACATAAATAAGCAACATAGGTCATATACAGATGTACTTATGAACAACCGAATCTCCCCTGAGATAAACAACAACGAAATCACTTCAGATGGAAATTGGGCGTATAGAGACGCGGTGACAACGCACGCGAAATATGCGGAGACAACGCACGAGCACACTTCTCCTGAGACAACGCACGTGAGAGCAGCTGACAGCACTCCAAAACAACAACAAACAGATCTTCACGAACTCTTCCACGAGATCAACAAATTATTTTCAATGTGCAATGTAAGTAGAATGCTGAGAGCGATCAAATTATTAAACCAAAAATTAGTAAACTGTCGCACAAATTTTGAGAGACTTGAAGCCTTTTGTTCAATTAGTAATGCATTTTAAAAATAAAAATAAAAATATTTTAATTGGCCATTGGAATTGCAATGGAATTTTTAATAATAAATCTGAATTAATTGAATTTTTACTTGAACATGATCTCGACTTAATGCTGCTCAATGAAACTAAACTCGCGAGTACAAGGAAATTTAAAATAAATGGTTATAATTGTGTCCGCAAGGACAGAGATAATCTGGGACGTGGTGGGGGTTTAATGATACTAATTAAAAAACATATTAACTTTTCCGAACTCTCCACAAACACAAAAAGTTTTGAATCCCTGGGAATAAAAATAAACAATGAAGCATTTTTCGCAACATACTTTCCCCCAAATAATCAAATTGACATTGATGAGTTAAAACTATTGTTTAAGAGTGCAAATAAAGTGCTTTTATATGGTGACCTGAATGCAAAAAACACCTTTTGGAATTGTAAACGTGCAAACAAAAAAGGGAAAATTATCCTGGATTTTGCCATGAAACATATGTACAGAATCTTACACCCACAAAATTTTACCCTCTATCCCTACGATGATTCTCTCCCAAGTACGGTTGACATAGGACTTGCAAAAAATTTTAATAGTGTAATTACGATTGATGCCATAAATGAACTTAACTCAGACCACATGCCAATAATAATAAATATCCAAAGAGATGTCTCAATTCCTTCCAATAATAAAACATTCCTAAATTACAAAAAAGCTAACTGGACGAAATTTTGCGATATATTAAATCGCAAAATTACCATAAATCCCAACTTAAACACGGTCTCCCAAATAGACTCCACTGTCGATTCTCTCACCTGTGCCATCAATAGTGCTGTATCACAGTCTATTCCATTGCATGGACCCTTCAGGGACTCAAACAGACTTCCCCCCCATATTACAGACCTAATTAAAACTAGAAATGACCTTCGAAAAATTTATAATCGAACCGGAAATCATGATATTAAAAAAATTAGAAATAATCTATCCAATGTAATTAAAAGAAAAATTGCCAAACATAATAATGATTCCTGGAAGACTAAACTTGAGTCCTTGAAGGTCACTGACAGATCACTGTGGAAAATGGCACGCTGTTTTTCAAAAGAAAATACATACACCATACCCACTCTACATGGTCAAAGTGGATTAAAAACTAACGACTCAGAAAAAGCTGAGGAAATAGCAAACTGCTTTGAACAAGTACATTATCTCACGACAGACATGAGCGACGACAGTACAAGACGAACGGTCACGAGAGATTACTGCAAGGTACTGACCACTGAATTAAATGCAGATGACATTGAGTTGTCAAGTCCTCGTGAAATTTCCAATGTAATCAAGAAATTAAAGTCTAGGAAAGCACCGGGACTTGACAACATACAAAATATAGTTTTAAAAAATCTCCCAAAAAAAGCCATAGTGCAATTAAATCATATCTTCAACTCCTGTTTTAAAAAGTCATACTTCCCTGCCAAATGGAAGAAAGCTAATATATTGCCGATACTAAAAACTGGTAAAGATAAAATCTTCCCCCAAAGTTACAGACCCATCAGTTTATTAACAACTTTTAGCAAAATCTTTGAAAAAATAATCTACAACAGAATTGCAAAATTTGAAAAACATAACAAAATAATTCAACCCCAGCAATATGGCTTTCGACCAAATCGAAGCACCACCCAACAACTTTTTAGATTAACAAATTATATTAGCACAGAATTTAATAAAAATAAACATACAGCAATGGTGCTGCTTGATATGGCCAAAGCCTTTGACACCGTTTGGCATAAAGCACTCATACACAAATTAAACAAATATAAATTTCCCCTATACATACTTAAAATAATTCAGAACTATCTTAAAAATAGAACTTTTGTAGTAACTGTAAACAATGCGGAGTCTTCCGAAAAATCAGTGGTGGCCGGAGTACCGCAAGGAGGTATTCTTGCGCCTTGTCTCTTCATCTACTATACGAGTGATCTGCCCACACATAAATGTGTTAAAGTGGCACTCTTTGCTGACGACACTGCTCTCTATGTTTCCAGTTTGAGAAGATGGTTGGCTCTGAAACACTTACAAGAGTATCTCAACATTTTGGTTGAATACTACGAAAAATGGAAATTAAAAATAAATAGTGATAAAACGGAGCTGATAGTCTTCTCAAACGCAATCAAGGAGGAAAATAAAAAACAAGATGTTATCATTGATGGCGTTAAAATCGAGATCAAAAGAAATGTCAAATACTTAGGTTATTTTCTGGATCATAAATTATCACATAACTACCACATTAAAGAAATAAAGAATAAAGCCTACATCATTGCTATGATGCTCCATCATTTAATAGGTAGGGCAAGTACCCTTTCTCAAAAAAATAAATTAATATTATACAAGCAAATTGTAAGACCGATCCTTCTATACGCAATGGCGATCTGGTCAAACACAAGTGAAACCCAATACGGGCGGCTGCAAGTCTTTCAAAATAAGATACTCAGGGACATAATCAAAGCGGGTCCCAAAACATCAAAATAAGACATGTACATGAAATCTGTGATATCGAATTAATTAAAGACTATATTTACGTACAAGCAACAAAATTTTATGACAATATCAAAAACATAGACGAATTAAAAGAAGAACTAATTATTTATAACAATAAAAGTGAGATTCCCATTTAGAAATACTTACAAATTACCTTATGATATCTTACTGTGATCGCAATTGAATGTCTCAGCATTCTACTCTTGTTTTCCTTACAAATTTTATTCTTGTTAACTAGTTCTAAGACTATTCTATTTAATCAAACTTAAAACACAATATTCTTTAGTTTTTTACACATTTTTACTAAATAAAACACATTGAACATATTTATAAAATTAGAATTCACCAACACTACACAATATAATATAAAATTAGTTAGGACAAAATTTCATAATATGAAATGGTCCTTTAATCAAACTCAAAACTTTTAGACAATTGTAGTTCTTCACACATTTACAACGTAAATAAATCTGTTTAAAATGGAAAAAAAATGGAAAAATGGTCACTTCAGTCTCACGAGTCACGTCGAGAGTATCTCTGAGTTAACTTGAAATTTTTTCGAAAACAACTTTGGTAAAATGGCAGACAAGGTAGAATCCCCAGCTGCACCCTTAGCGGCAAGCCCGAAGAAGGCTGCCAAGGCCGTGAAGCCCCGAGCCAAGGCCAGCCACCCACCGGCGTCCGAGATGGTGAACGCGGCCATCGCCACTTTGAAGGAGAGAGGCGGCTCCTCCCTCCAAGCCATCAAGAAGTACATCGCCGCCACCTACAAAGTCGACGTCGAGAAGCAGGCTCCCTTCATCAGGAAGTACCTGAAGGCTGCAGTCGCCAGCAAGGCTCTGATCCAGACCAAGGGCAAGGGCGCTGCAGGATCCTTCAAGTTGAACGTCGCCAAGGCCGAGGGCAAGACCAAAGCCAAGCCCAAGACCAAGACTGCCGCCAAACCCAAAGCCGCCGCACCAAAGGCCAAGAAAGCAGCTTCTCCGAAGAAGGCCGTGGCAGCCAAGACCAAGAAAGCCGTCGCCGAGAAGAAGAAGACCCCGAAGGTTGCGGCCAAGCCACCGAAGGCCAAGACCACCGCCGCCAAACCCAAGGCTGCTCCCAAAAAGGCCAAGGCAGCTTCACCCAAGAAGGCTGCCGCACCCAAAGCCAAGAAGCCTGCGGCGAAGAAGGTTGCCAAGAAGTAAATTCAAATGATGTTGATTGTGGATGGTTCAAAACAAACGGCCCTTTTCAGGGCCACCAACTATTTTTTACGGAAGAATTTTTTTGGTTTCAATCATAAGAATAAAGAAGTAAACATATTAGAATTAACCGAGTTGTAAATAAGTTTTTGAGATTTAAATTTTTTTCGATCATTTGATTATTTTTTTTTATCAATATTATTTAGATTGAAAAAAGCATTACTATAATTAGCAAATTATTTATTCTTGATGAAGTGTTTTTTGAACTATTTTTGCAATCAGTTTGAATTAATAATAAATATACTAAATAATCATACAATTTGCAAATAATTTTGACTCTTCACAACAAAAGAAACAATAAAATAAATTCCACAAAAACCTAACGAACTAAGTTGTACATTCATAGAAACAGATTGTATATTATCAGGGTGTCTAGCGATTCGGAAAAACCCCAAGAATTTGGTTTAACCCTGAAAATTGGGAAAACCCTCGGGAATTCGTTTCGACCCTAAAAAACTGGGAAAACCCCGGAAATTTGGTTCTAACCCCGAAAAACCGGGAATTTTCTACTCATAGGGTATTTTTTAAATTATGTATAAAAAAAATTACATTTTTTTAAAACTAAATATCGGGCATTCTATTTCAAAACGATAAGTTACAGAAAATTCCATTCTTTCTTTAGATAATAATATAAAAACTAAATTACTAATATTTCAGTATTTTGAAAGTGATTTTCAATAAAATTTTACTAAATCAAATGGTAAGGATAAGCATTGGTCCCGAGCGTGTCCAAAATCAGCCCAATCTTCCATGGTTATCAACAATTACCCCACATGGTACACGCACTTAAACTGGAAACAACCTAGCATGATTATCTATAACTAGAGAACTTGAAGTTACCTGAATAATAAAGTTATATTTTTTCTTATGTTTAAAGAATAACATTTAGTTTCATTTGAAACTATTTCTAGGACCAAAATATACGCCTACGTAATAAAATGTGTTGGCCCTGAAAAGGGCCGATTGTTTGTGAGGGTGGTGGAAAAATTAAGCGCGTTCTCCTCGGATGCGACGGGCCAATTGGATGTCCTTTGGCATGATGGTGACTCTCTTGGCGTGGATGGCGCACAAGTTGGTGTCTTCGAAGAGACCGACGAGGTAGGCCTCGCTGGCCTCCTGGAGGGCCATCACGGCGGAGCTCTGGAAGCGCAGGTCGGTCTTGAAGTCCTGAGCGATTTCACGGACCAAGCGTTGGAAGGGCAGTTTGCGGATGAGGAGCTCGGTGCTCTTCTGGTAGCGACGGATTTCACGGAGAGCGACGGTTCCGGGCCTGTAGCGATGGGGCTTCTTCACTCCACCGGTTGCTGGTGCGCTCTTTCTCGCTGCCTTGGTGGCGAGTTGCTTTCTCGGTGCCTTTCCACCGGTGGATTTGCGCGCGGTTTGCTTGGTACGAGCCATTGCTAACAAGATTCAGAGTACGACAGACGACTGAATAATAAAGTTTCGGCGGCAAAAAATTACGTATTTATAGTTTCCTGAAGCGCTTCCACCGGTTAGTCAAGGAGAAGGGGAAACCCGACACCCGGATTGGTGGATCGAATCACGGAGGGGAGCAGTGTAACTTCAGAGGGAATAAAACTGCACCGATTCACTGCGAAATATCATTCTGAGTTTGTTCTTCGTTTAGTTTGAACGTTAAATCTTATTCTCTGTGAAAATGACTGGTCGCGGAAAGGGAGGAAAGGGATTGGGGGAAAAGGAGGAGGCAAAGCGGCATCGCAAAGTGTTGCGTGATAACATCCAAAGGTATTACGAAGCCCGCCATCCGTCGTCTTGCTCGTCGTGGTGGAGTGAAACGTATCTCAGGATTGATCTACGAGGAGACTCGTGGTGTTCTGAAAGTGTTCCTTGAAAAACGTGATCCGTGACGCCGCCGTCACTTACACCGAGCACGCCAAGAGGAAAGGACCGTCACCGCCATGGACGTCGTCTATGCTCTCAAGCGTCAAGGCCGTACTCTTTACGGTTTCGGCGGTTAAATTCATCCATCATTCTCAACAACAAAAAACAATCGGCCCTTTTCAGGGCCACCAAAATGATTTTACGTTGGAATTGTTTTTTCAGTTCATTTTAGAATGCTTTGCCGATGAGAACGTTTTAGTATTTTTTTTTTATCCGAATATTTCATTGAAATTTTGTTTTTTTTTAGACACTTTCTATATGTCGTTTATGTGAATTAGCATAATTTTATTTTCACTGATGAATTCAGTCAATACAAGTGTGGTGAATATGAAGTTGAATAAGTGCATTAATGAATAACTAAGTGAAGTAGCAAATATACTAAGTGAATTAATGTATGAAAGGTTAGAATTGAAAATTGGATATAATGGCTAAAAACAAAGTTAGAAATTGGTTATGTTGCATAAAAGACAAAAATTAAACAAAGTAGGACTGAGATTTAAAAATATTTTCGTGATATGCGTGACTCAAAATGTAAAATTGATAATGTAAATTATTTTGATGAATGTGCACAGTTCGACTAAGAAAAAATTTGATATCGAATACAAAATAGAATATTATGAAAACCTGAAAATAAAAAAATACGACCAAATGAGTTAAAAATAATTAATAATGTTTTGATTCTGTTGAAAATTGTGATTGGTATTTTTGACAGAATGTTATTTTCAAAGAAGTACAATTAAAAATGCTTACAATTCAATGTTTAAAAACAATTTTAGAAAAAATTAATAGTCCTTCATTTATATACTGTAACCTCCTGTACACGGATGACGTCATATTTACTATATTCGTAATATCTATATTTTATACAAAAGAAAAAATTTCTTTTAATAAAATTAAATTAAAATTTTTTTTTAATGAAATTGAAATTTTTTTGGGTGGCATTAAAATTTTCCTTGGATAAAAGTGAAATTGAAAACTTATTTGAATGAAAGTCAAATTGAAATTTTTTTGGGCGAAATTGCAAATTTTTTAGAATGAAATTTTAATAAAAATTTTTTAGGTGAAGTTGAAGGGAAAATTTTTTTGGGTAAAAGTGAAAAATTCTTTGTATAAAATTTAATTATAAATTTTTTTTGATGTTGAAAGTGAAAATATCTTTAGATAAAAGTGAAATTGAAAATTTTCTTGGATGAAATTTAAAGTAAAAATTATTTTCATAAAGTTGAAAGTGAAATTTTTTTTTGTGTGAAAGAGAAATTAAAATTTTTTAGGGAATGAAATTGAAATTTTTTTTGGTGAAGTTGTTGAAATTGAAAATTTTTTTCGATGAAATTGAAAATTGTTTTGGTGAAGTTGAAGGGAAAAATTTTTTGGGTAAAAGTTGAAAAATTCTTTGTATAAAATTGAATTAAAAATTTTTTTGATGTTGAAAGTGAAAATTTATTTGGATAAAATTGAAATTGAAAAGTTTTTTGAGTGAAAGAGAAATTGAAATTTCATTGGATGAAATTGAAAATTTTTTTTGGATTTAATTTAAAGTGAAAATTTTTTTGGTGATGTTTGAAGTCAAAAATTTTTCGGGTAAATGTAAAAATTTCTTTGGATAAAATTTAAATTGAAAATTTTTTCTGGGTGAAAGTGAAATTGAAATTATTTTTCGGTAAAGTTAAACATTTTTTTGTATATACTTTAAAGTAAAAATTGTTTTGGTGAAGTTAAATGTGAAAATTTTTTTGGGTGAAATGAAATTGAAATTTTTTTGGGGTGAAAGTAAAATTAAAAATGTTTTTAGATGAAATTAAAAATGAAAATTTTCTTAGTGAAGTTGAAAATTTTTTTGGATGAAATTGAAAGTGAAATTTTTTTTGGGGGTTTGTGAAACTGAAAATTTCTTTTTATAAAATTAAATTAACATTTTTTTTGTGAATTTGAAAGTTAATTTCATTTTGGGTGAAAAATGAAATTGAAATTTTTATGGGTGGAATAAAAAATTTCTTTGTTTAAAAGTGAAATTGAAACTTTTGGATAAAATTGAAATTAAAAATATTTTGGTGAAATTGAAAATTTTTTTGGATAAAAATTAAATTGAAATTTTTTGTGTGTAATTTAAACATTTTATTGGTAAAGTTG
>CM065486.1:11742599-11755099 GCA_032873175.1 Leptopilina drosophilae
TCTTCTCTTCTCCTTTCCCTATTTTTCTCTTTTTTTTTCTTTCTTTTCTTTTTTTCTTTTTTTTCTCTTTCTCTCTTTTCTTTTTCTTTTTTTTTTTCTTTCTTTTCTTTCTTTTTTTTTTTCTTTTTTTTTTTTCTCTTCTTTTTTTCCTTCTTCTTTTTTTCTTTTCCTCTCTTTTTCTTTTCTTTCTCTTTCTTTTCTTTTTTTTCTTTTTTCTTTTTTCTTGCTTCTTTTTCTTTCCTCTTTATTCTTTTCTTTCTTTTTCTTTTTTTCTTTTTCTCTTTTTTTTCTTTCTTTTTCTTTTTTCCTCTTTTTTCTCTTTTCTCTTTTCTTTTCTTTTCTTCTCTTCCTTTCTCTTTCTTTTCTTTTTTTTCTTTTCTTTTCTTTTTTTTTTTCTCTTTTTTTCCTTTCTTTCTCCTTTTTTTTTTTTTCTTTTTTTCCTTCTTCTCTTTTTTTTTCTTTCTCTCTTTTCTTTCTTTTTCTTCTCTTTCTTCTTTTCTTTTTTCTTCTTTTTTTCTTTTCTTTCTCTTTTTTTCTTTCCTATCTTCTTTCTTCTTCTTTTTTCTTTTTTTTTCTTTTTCTTTTCTTTTTTCTTCTTCTCTTTCTTCCTCTTCTTTTTTTCTCTTCTTCTTCTTTTTTTCTTCTTTTTCTCTCTTTTTTTTCTCTCTCTTTTTTTTCTTTTTTTTCTCTCTCTTTTCTTCTTTCTTTCTTTTTCTTTCTTTTTTTTCTTTCTTTCTCTTTCTTTTCTTTTTTCTTCTTTCTTTCTCTCTTTTCTTTTTTTCTCTCTCTTCTTTTTTTCTTCTCTCTTTTTTTCTCCCCTTCTTTTCTCTTTCTCTTTTTTTCTTTCTTTTTTTTTTTTCTTCTTTCTTTCTTTTTCCTCTCTCTCTTTCTTCTCTTTTCTTTCTTTCTTCCTTTTTCTCTCTTTTTCTCTTCTTTTTTCTTTCTTCTTTTTCTTTCTCTCTTTCTCTTCTTTTTTCTTTCTTTCTCTTTTCTTCTTTCTTTTCTCTTTTTTTCTTTCTTTTTCTTTTCCTCCTCTTCTTTTCTCTTTCTTTCTTTCTCCTTTTTTTTCTTTTCTTTTCTTCTCTTCTCTTTTCTTTTCTCTTTTTCTTTTTTTTTTCTCTTTTCTCTTCTCTTTCTTTTTTTCTCTTCTTTTTCTTCTTTTTCTTCTCTTTTTCTCTCTTTCTTTTTCTCTTTCTTTCTTTTCTTCTTTTCTCTTTTTCTCTTTTTCTTTCTCTTCTTTCTTTTTCTTTTTTCTTTTCTCTTTCTCTTCTTTCTTCTCTCTTTCTTCTCTTTCCTTTTTTCTTTCCTTTTCTTCTTCTCTTTTCTTCTTCTTCTTTTCTCTTCTCCTTCTCTTTTTTCTTTTTTCTTTTCTCTTTCTTCTTCTTTCTTTCTTTCTCTCTTTTCTTTCTTTTTTCTTTCTTTCCTTCTCTTTTTTTCTTCTCTTTCTCTTTCTTTTCCTTTTTTCTCTTTCTTTTCTTTCTTTCTCTTCTCTCTCTTCTTTTCTTCTTTTCTTTTTTTTCTTCTCTTCTTTCTCTCTTTTTTCTCTCTTCTTTTTTCTTTTTCTCTTTCTTTCTCTTTTCTTTTTTCTTTCTCTCTTTCTTTTTTTTCTCTTTTTTTTCTCTTTTTTCTCTTCTTTTTTCTTCTTCTCTCTCTCTTTTCTTTTCTTCTTTCTTTTTCCTCTTCTTCTTTTTTCTTTCTTTCTCTTTCTTTTCTTCTTCTTTTTTCTTTTCTCTCTTCTTTCTTCTCTTCTTTCTTCTTTTCTTTTTTTTCTTCTTTTCTCTTTCTCTTTTCTTTTCTCTTCTCTTTTCTTCTTTCTTTCTTCTTTTCTTCTCTTTTCTTCTCTCTTCTTCTTTTCTTTTTCTTTCTCTTCTTTTTTTCTTCTTTTTTTCTTCTTCTTTCTTTTCTTTCTTTTCTTCTTCTCTCTTTTCTTCTTTCTTTCTTTCTTCTCTTTCTTCTCCTCTTCTCTTTTTTCTTCTTCTTTTCATCCTTCTTTCTTCTTTTTCTCTTTTTTTTTTCTATTTCTTTTTCTTTTTCTTTCTCTTTTTTCTCTTCTTCTCTCTTCTCTTTATTTCTTCCTCTTTTTTCTTTCCTTTTTCTTCTTTTCTTTTTTCTCTTTCTTTTTTTTCTTTCTTTCTTTTCTTCTTTCCTTTCTTTTTTCCTCTCTTCTTTTCTCTTTTCTCTTTTCTCTCTTCTCTTTTCTCTTCTCTTTTCTCTTCTTTCTTCTTTCTTTCTCTTCTCTTTCTTTTCTCTCTTCTTTTCTTTTTCTTCTTCTTTCTTTCTTTTCTTTTTCTTTTTTTCTTCTTTCTTCCTTCTCTTTTCTTTCTTTTTCTTCTCCTTTCCTTTTTCTTTTCTTTTTTCTCTTCTTCTTCTCTTCTCTTTCTTTCTTTTCTCTTTCTTTTCTCTTTTTTTTTCTCTCTTTTTTCTCTCTCTTTTCTTTCTCTCTTTCTTTCTTTTTCTCTCTTTCTCTCTTTCTTTTTCTTCTTTTCTCCTCTTTTCTCTTTTCTTTTTTTTCTTCTCTTTTCTTTCTCTCTTTCTTCTCTTCTTTCTTCTTTTTTTCTCTTTCTTCTTTTTTTCTTTCTTTTTCTTTTCTCTTCTTTTTCTTTTCCTTCTTTCTCTTTTTTTCTTTTTCTTTTTCTTCTTTTCTCTTCTTTTCTCTTTTTCTTTTCTTTTCTTTCCTCTTCTTTTCTTTTCTTTCTCTTTTTCTTTTCTTCTCTTTTTTTTCTCTTCTCTTTTCTTTCTCTCTTTCTTTTTTTTTCTCTTCTTCTTTTTCTTCTTTTTTCTCTTCTTTTTCTCTTTCTTTTTTCTCTCTTTCTCTTCTTTTTTCTTTTTCCTTTTTTTCTCTTCCTTCTTTTCTCTTCTTTTCTTTTCTTTCTTTCTTCTTTCTCTTTTTTTTCTTCTCTTTTTTATTTCTTTCTTTCTCTTTCTTTCTTCTTTCTTTTCTTTTTCTTTCTTTCTTCTCTTTTCTCTTTTTCTCTCTCTTTTTTCTTTCTTCTCCTTCTTTCTTTCTTCTTCTTTTTTCTCTCTTCTTTTTTTTTCTCTTTCTTTTTCTTTTTCTTTCTTTTCTTTCTCTTTTTCTTTTTTCTTTTCTTCTTTCTTTCTTTTCTTTTTCTTCTTTTCTTTCTTCTCTTTCTCTTTTCTTTTCTTCTCTTTCTTTCTCTTTCTTTCTTTTTCTTTTCTTTCTCTCTTTTCTTTTCTTTCTCTTTTCTTTTTTTTCTTCTTCCTCTTTTTTTCTTCTCTTTTTTTCTTTTTTCTTTTCTTTTCTTTCTCTTCTTTTTTCTTTTTTCTTCTCTCTTTTTTTCTCTTCTCTTTCTTTCTCTTTTTTTCTTCTCCTTTTTCTTCTTCTCTTTCTTTCTTCTCTTTCTTTCTTCTTTTTTCTTTCTTTTTTCTTCTCTTTTTCTCCTTCTTTTCTCTTTTCTCTTCTCTTCTCTTTTTTCTTCTTCTCTTTTCTTCTCTTTCTCTTTTTCTTCTTCTTTTCTTCTTTTTTTTTCTTTCTTCTTTTTTCCTCTTCTTTTTCTCTTTTTCTTTCTTCTTTTCTTCTTCTTCTTTTCTCTCTTTTTTTCTTTCTTCTTCTCTTTTTTTTTCTTCCTTTTCTTTTTTTTTCTTTCTTTTCTTCTTTCTTTCTTCTTTTCTCTTCTTCTCTTTTTCTTCTTTCTTTTCCTTTTCTTTTCTTTCTTCTTTTCTCTTCTTTCTTTTCTCTCTTTCTTTTTCCTCTTTCTTCTTTTCTTCTTTCTCTCCTTCTTCTTCTTTTTCTCTTCTTTTCTCTTCTCTCTCTCTTTTCTCCTCTTTCTTTTTTCTCTTTTCTTCTCTTTCTTTCTTTCTTTTCTTCTCTTCTTCTTTTCTCTTTTCTTTCTTTCTTTCTTTTCTCTTTTTCTCTCTTTCTCTTCTTCTTTTTCTTCTTTTCTTTTCTCTCCTTCTTTCTTTTCTTCTTCTTTCTTCTTTTTTCTTTTCTTTTTTTTTCTTCTTTCTTCTCTTTTCTTTTCTTTTTTCTTCTTCTCTTTTCTTCTTCTTTTTCTTCTTCTTTTTTTCCCTTTCTCTTTTCTTCTTTTTTTCTTCTCTTTTTCTTCTTTCTTTTCTTTTTCTTCTTTCCTTTTTTCTCTCTTTTCTCTTTCTCCCTTTTTCTCTTTCCTTTCTTTTTTTCTTTTCTCCTTTTCTTTCCTCTTCTTTCTTTCTCTTTCTTTTTTCTCTTTTCTTCTTTCTCTCTCTTCTTTCTTTCTTCTTTCTTTTTCTTCTTTCTTTTTCTTCTTCTTTTCCTTTTCTTTTTCTTTCTCTTTTTTTTCTTTCTTCTCTTTCTTTTTTTCTTTCTCTTCTTTTCTCCTTTTTTCTTTCTTTTTCTCTTTCTCTTTTCTCTTTTTTTTCTTTCTTCTTTTTCTCTTTTTCTTTTTCTTTCTTCTCTTTCTTCTTTTTTCTTCTTTTTTTTTCTTTCTTCTTTTTCTCTCTTCTTTTTTTCTTTTTCTTTTTTCTCTTCCTTTCTCTTTCTTTTTTCTTTCTTCTTTCTTCTTCTTTCTTCTTCTTTCTTTCTTCTCTTTCTTCTCTTCTTTCTTTTTTTCTTCTCTTTTTTCTTTCTCTCTTTTTCTTCTTTCTTCTTTTTTCTTTATCTTTCTTTCTTTCTTCTCTCTTCTTTTTCTTTCTTTCCTTTTTCTTCTTTTCTTCTCTTTCCTTTCTTTTCTCTTTTTTTTTCTTTCTTTCCTTCTTTTTTCCTCTCTTTCTTCTTTCTTTTCTTCCTTTTTTTTTTCTTTCTCTTCTTTCTTTTCTCTTCTTTTTTCTTTCTTCTTTTCTCTTCTCTCTTTTCTTTTTCTTTTTCTTCCTTTCTCTTTTCTTCCTTTCTTTTCCTTTTCTTTTCTTTCTCTTTCTTCTCTTTTTCTTCTTTTCTTCTTTCTTTCTCCTTTTTCTTTCTTTCTTTTCTTTTTCTCTTCCTCTTCTTTTCTCTTTCTTCTTCTTTTTTCTCTTTCTTCCTCTTCTTTCCTTCTTTTTCCTTTCTCCTTTCTTCTTTTCTTTCTTTCTTTTTTTTCTTTTTCTTCTTTTCTTTTCTTTTTCTCTTTTCTTTCTTCTTCTCTTTCTTTTTCTTTCTTTCCTTCTTCTTTCTTTCTCTTTTTTCTTTTCTTTTTTTTCTTCCTTTTTTCTTTTTCTTCTTTCTTTTCTCTTCTTCTTTTCTTTCTCTTTCTCTTTTTTCTTTTTTCTTCTTTCTCTTTTCTTTTTTTTCTTTTTTTTTTTCTTTCTCTTCTCTTCTTTCTCTCTCTTTCTTCTTTCTTCTTCTTTTCTTTTTCTTCTTTCTCTTCTTCTCTTTCTTCTTTTCTTCTCTTTCTCTTTCTTTTTCTTTCTTTCTTCTTTTCTCTTTCTCTTTTCTCTTTCTCTCTTCTTTTCTTTCTTCTCTTCTTCTTTCTTCTCCTTTTTTCTCTTTTTCTTCTTCTTTTTTTTCTTTCTCCTTCTTTCCTCTTTTTCTTTTCTCTCTTCTTTTTTCTTTTTCTCTTTCTTCTTTTTTTTCTCTTCTTCTTCTTTCTTCCTCTTTTCTTCTCCTTTTCTCTTCTTTCTTCTCTTTTTTTTTTTTTCTTTTTCTCTCTTTTTTTTTCCTTTCTCTTTTTCTTTTTTTTTTTTTCTCTCCTTTTTCTCTTCTTCTCTTTCTTTTTCTTTTTTTCTTTTTTCTTCTTCCTTTTTCTTCTCTCTTTTTTTTCTTTCTTTCTTTCTTTTCTTTCTTTCTTTTTTCCTTTTTCTTCTTTTTTCTTTCCTTCTTTTTTTTTTCTTCTTTTCTTTTCTCTCCTCTTTTTTTCTTTTTTTTCTCTCTTCTCCTTCTTTCCTTCTTCTCTTTCTTTTTTTCTTCTTCTTTTCTTTTTCTCTCTTTTTCTTTCTTCTTTCTTTTCTTCTTTCTTTTTTTTCTTTCTCTTTTTCTCTTCTTCCTCTCTTTCTTTTTTTCTCTTCTTCTTTTTCTCTTTTTTTTCTTCTTTTTCCTCTTCCTTTTTTCTCTTTTTCTTATCTTTTTTCCTTTTCTTTTTTCTTTTTCCTTCTCTTTCTTCTTCTCTTTCTTTTTCTTATTTCTCTTTTTTCTTTTTCTTTTCTTTTTCTTTTCTTTTCTTTCTTCTCTTCTTTTCTTCTTTTCTTTCTCTTTCTTTTTTTTCTCTTTCTCTTTTTTCTTTTCTTTTTTTCTTCTCTTCTTTTCTCTTCTTTTTCTTTTTTTCTCTTTTTTTTCTTTTCTCTTCCTTTTCTTTTTCTTCTTTCTCTTTCTCTCTTCTTTCTTCTCTTTTCTTTTTCTTTTCTTTTCTTCCCTCTTTCTTTCTCTTCTTCTTCTTTCTTTTTTCTCTTCCTCTTTCTTTCCTTTTTTTTTTCTCTTCTTTCTTCTTTTCTTTCTTTTTTCTTTTCTTCTTCTTCTTTCTCTTTTTTTTCTTTTTTTCCTTCTTCTCTTCTTTTCTTTTCTTCTTTTTTTTCTCTTTTTCTCTTCTTTTCTTCTTTCTTTCTTTTTTTTCTTTTCCTTTTCTTCTTTTTTCTTTTTCTTTTTTCTCTTTTCTTCCTTCTTTTTCCTTTCTTTCTTTCTTCTTTCTCTTTCTCTCTTTTCTTCTTTCTTTTTCTTCTCTTTCTCTTCCTTATTTTCTCCTCTCTTCTTTTTTCTTTTCTTCTTTTTTCTTTCTCTCTTTTCTTCTTCTTCTCTTTTCTCTTTTTTTTTTTCTCTTTTTTTTCTCTCTTCTCTTTTTCTTTCTCTTCTTTTTCTTTTTCTCTTCCTTTCTTCTTTTTCTCTTCTTCTCTTTTCTTTTTTCTCTTTCTCTTCTTTCTTCTCTTTTCTTCTCTTCTTTCTCTTTTCTTTTCTTTTCTCTTCTCTCTTTCCTTTCCTTTTCTTCTTTTCTTTCTTTTCTTCCTTCTCTTTCTTTCTTTTTCCCTTCTTTCTTTTCTTCTTTTCTTTCTCTTCCCTCTTCTTTCTTTCTTTTTTTCTTCTCCTCTTCTTTCTTCTTTCTTTTCTTCTTCTTTCCTTTTCTTCTTTTCTCTTCTCTTTTTTCTTTCTCTTTTTCTCTTTTCTTTCTTTTTCTTTTTTTTCTTTCTCTTTTTTTCTTTTCTTTCTTTTTTTCTTTTTTCTTCTTTTCTCTTTTTTCTTTTCTTTTCTTTCTTTCTCTTTCTCCTTTCTTCTCTTTCTCTTTTTCTTTTTTCTCTTTCTTTCTTTTCTTTCTTTTCTTTTCTTCTCTTTTTTCTTTTCTTCTTTTCTTTTCTTCTTCTCTTCTTTCTTTCTCCTTTTTTTTTTTCCTTTTTTTCTTCTTTCTTTTCTTCTCTTTCTTTTCTTCTTTTCTCTTCTTCTTCTTCTTCTTTCTTTTTTTCTTTTATTCTTTCTTTCTCTTTCTTCTCTTTTCTTTCTCTCTTTTTTTCTTTCTTTCTTCTCTCTTTCTTTCTTTTTCTTTTTTTTCTTTCTTCTTTCTTTTTCTTTTTCTTCTTCTTTTCTTTCCTCTTTTCTTTTTTTCCTCTTTTTCTTCTTTCTCTTCTTCTTTCTTTCTCTTCTCTTTTCCTCTTTTTTTTTCTCTTCTCTTTCCTCTTCTTTTTCTTCTTTTTCTTCTTTTTCTTCTTCTCTTTCTCTTTTTCTCTTCTTTCTTCTCTTTTTTCTTTTTCTTCTCTTTCTTTTTTCTCCTTTCTCTTTTTCTTCTCTTTTCTTTTTCTTTCTTTCTCTTTTTTTCTTTTTTCTTCTCTTTTTCTCTTCTTCCTCTTTCTTTTCTTTTTTCTTTTCTTTTTTCTTCTTCTTTTCTTTTCTTTTTTCTTCTTTTTCTTTTCTTTTCTCCTTCTTTTCTTTCTCTCTTTCTTTCTCTTTTCTTTTCCTTTTTCTCTTCTTTCTTTCTCTCTTTTCTTTTTCTTTTTCTTCTCTTTCTCTTCCTCTTCTTTTTCTTTTCTTTTCTCTTTTTTTTTTCTTTCTTCTCTTTCTTCTTCTTTCTTTTTCTTCTCTTTCTTCTTTTTCTTCTTTTTTTCTTCTTTTTCTTTTCTTTTTTCTTCTCTTTTCTTCTTCTTTTTTTCTTCTTTCCTCTCTTCTCTTTCTCTTCTTTTTCTTTCTTCTTTCTTTTTTTCCTCTTCTCTTTCCTTTTTCTTTCTTTCTCTTTCTTCTTTCTTCTTCTCTTTCTCTTCTTTTCCTTTTCTTTCTTTTCTCTCTTTTCTCTTATTCTTTCTTCTTTCTTTTCTTTCTTCTTTCTTTTCTCTCTTTCTTTTCTTTCTTTTCTTCTCTCTTTCTCTTTCTCTTTTCTCTTTCTCTTTTCTTTTCTTTCTTTCTCTTTCCCTTTTCTCTTCTTTCTTCCTCTCTTTCTTTCCTTTTTTTCTTTCTTTTTTCTTTCTTTTTTTTTCTTTTCTTTCTTCTCTTTTTTTTTCTTCTCTCTCTTCTTTCTCTCCTTTCTTCTCTCTTTTTCTCTTTCTTCCTTTTTTCTTTCTCTTCTCTCTTTCTTCTTTTTCTTTTCTTTCTTTCTTTCTTTTCTTCTTTCTCTTCTCTTTCTTTTCTCTTTCTTTCTTTCTTCTTTTTTTTCTTTTCTTTCTTTCTTTCTCTTTTTTTTCTTTCTTTCTTTCTTTTTCCCTTCTCTCTTTCTTTTTCTTTTCTTTCTTCTCTTTCTTCTTTTTCTCTCTTTTTCTTCTTTCTCTTTTCTCTCTTCTTCTTCTCTTTTCTTCTTTTTTCTTCTTTTCTTCTTTCTTTTTTTTCTCTTTTTCCTTCTTCTCCTCTTCTCTCTTTTTTCTTTTTTTTCTTTTTTCTTCTTTCTTTCTTCTCTTCTTTTTCTTCTTTCTCTTTTTTTCTTTTTCTTCTTCTCTCTCTTTTTCTCTCTTTTCTTTCTTCTTTCTTTTTTTCTTCTCTTTCTTTTCTCTTTTCTTCTTTTTTTTTCTTCTTTTCCTTCTTTTCTTTCCTTCTTTTCTCTCTCTTTTCTCTCTTCTTCTTTCTTTTCTTTTTTTCTCTTCTTCCTTTTTTTTCTCTTTTTCTTTTCTCTTTTTTTTTTTTCTTTCTTCTTCTCTTTTTTCTTCTTTCTCTTCTTTTCTTCTTTCTTTTCTTCTTTCTTCTTTTTTCTTCTTTTTTCTTTCCTCTTCTTCTTTTCTTCTCTTTTCTTCTTTTTTTTTTCTCTTTTCTCTTTTTCTTTTTCTTTTTTTTTTTCCTCTTTCTCTTTCTTTTCTTCTTTCCCTTTTCTCTTTTTTTCTTTTTTTTTTTCTTTTTTCTTTTTCTTTTTTTTCTTTCTCTTCTTCTTCTTTTTTCTTCTTTTCTTCTCTTTTCTTTCTCTTTTTCTCTTTTTTCTTTTTCTTCTTCTTTTCTTTTCTCTTTCTTCTTCTTCTTTTCTTTTTCTTCTTTCTTTTCTTTTCCTTTCTCTTTTCTTTTTTTTTCTTTTTCTTCTTCTTCTTCTCTTTTTCTTTTCTCTTTTTCTCTTTTCTTCTTCTTTTTCTCTTTTCTTTCTCTTTCTTTCTTTTCCTTTTTCTTTTCTCTTTTCTTTCTTTCCTTTTCTTTTTCTTTTTTCTTCTCTCTTTTTCTTTCTCTTTTCTTTTCTTCTCTTCTTTTTTCTCTTTCTTTTCCTTCTTCTTTTCTTTCTTTCTCTTTTTCTTCTTTTTCTTTTCTTTTTCTCTTCTTTCTTCTTTCTTTTCTTTCTCTTCTCTTTTTCTCTTTTCTCTCTCCTCTTTCTTTTTTCTTCTTCTTCTTTTTTTTCTTTCTTCTTTTCTCTTCTTTTCTTCTTCTTTCTTTTCTCTTTTTTTCTTCTTCTTTTTCTTCTCTCTTCTTTTTCTCTTTTCTTTCCTTTTTTCTCTTTTTTCTTTCTCTTCTCTTCTTTTTCTCTTCTTTTTTTCCTTTTCTCTCTCTTTTTTTTTTTTTTTTCCTTTTTCTTTTCCTTCTTCTTTTCTTCTTTTTTCTTCTTCTCTCTTTTTTCTCTTCTTTTTCTCTCTTCTTTTCTTCTTTTTCTTCTTCTTCTCTTTTCTTCTTCTTTCTTCTCTTTTTCTTTTCTTTTTCTTCTTCTTCTTTTTTTCTTTCTCTTTTTCTTTCTCTTCTCTTCTTTCTTCTTTTTTCCTCTTTTTCTCTCTTTCTCTTTCTCTTCTCTTTCTTTTTCTTTCTTTTTTCTTCTCTCTCTTCCTTTTTCTCTCTTTCTTCTTTTCTCTTTTTTCTTCTCTTTTTTTTCTTTTCTCTTTTTCTTTCTTTTCTTTTCTCTTTCTCTTTTTTCTTCTTCTCTTCTTTTCTTTTTTCTTCTTCTTTTTCTTTCTCTTTTCTTTTCTTTTTTTTTTTCTTTTCTTTTCTTTTCTTCTTTTCTTCTTTCTTTTTTCTTCTTTTTCTTTCTCTTTTTTTCTCTTTTTCTTCTTCTTTCCTTTTCCTCTTTTTTTTCTTCTCTCTTTTCTCTTCTTTTTTCCTTCTTCTCTTCTTCTTTTTCTTCTTTTTTTCTTTTTTTTTCTTTTCTTTTTTCTTCTTCTCTCTTCTTCTCTTTTTCTTTCTTTTCTTTTTTCTTTCTCTCTTTCTTCTTCTCTTTTTCTCTCTCTTCTCTCCTTTCTCTTCTTTTTTTTTTCTTCTTTCTTTTTCTCTTTCTCTTTCTTTTTTTTTTTTTCTTTTCTTCTTCTCTTTTTTTTCTTCTTCTCTTTTCTTTCTTCTCTTTTCTTTCTTTCTTTCTTTCTTTTCTTCTTCTTTTCTCTTTTCTCTTTTTTTTCTTTCTTTCCTTTCTCTCTTTTCTTTCCTTCTCTTTCTTTCTTCTCCTCTTTCTTTCTTTCTTCTCTTTTCTCTTTCTTCTTTCTTTCTCTTCTTTTCTTTTCTCTTCTCTTCTCTTTTTTTCTCTCTTTTTTCTCTTCTCTTCTTTTTTCTTCTTTCTTTTTCTTTCTCTTTCTTCTTTTCTTTCTCTTCTCTTTCTTCTCTTTCTTTTCTTTTTCTTTCTCCTTTCTTCTTTTTCTTTCTTTTTCTTCTTTTTCTTCTTTTCTTCTTTCTTTTTTTTCTTCTTTTTCTCTCTTCTCTTTTTTCTTTTTCTTTCTTTTTCTTTTTTCTTTTCTCTTCTTTCTTTTCTTTCTTTTTCTCTTCTTTCTTTCTTTCTTTCTCTTTCTTCTCTTTTTTTTTCTCTTTTCTTCTTTTCTTTCTTTCTCTTTCTTTTTTTTCTTTTTTTCTTCTTTCTCCTTTTTCTTTTTTTCTTTCTTTCTCTTTTCTTTCTTTTCTTTTCTCTTCTTTCTCTTTTTCTTTTCTTTTCTTTCTTTCTTTTCTCCTTTTCTTTCTTTCTCTCTTTTTCTTTCTCTTCTTCTTTCCTTTTTTTCTTTTTTCTTTTCTTCTTTTCTTTTTTTTTCTTTTTTTTTCTTCTTTTTTTTTTTTTTTTCTTTCCTTCTCTTTTTTTTTTCTTTTTTTTTTTTCCTTTTTTCCTTTTTTCTTTTCTCTTTTTCTTTTTCTTCTTTTTTTCTTCTTTTCTTCTTTTTTCTTCTTTTCTCTTTCCTTTTTTTTTCTTTTTCTCTTTTTTTTCTTTCTTCTTTCTTTTCTCTTCCTTCTCTTTCTTTTTTTCTTTTTCTTCTTTTCTTTTCTTCTCTCTTTCTCTTCTTTTTCTTTTCTCTTTTTCCTTTCTTTTTTCTTCTTTCTTTTTTTCTTCTCTTTTTTCTTCTTCTATTTCTTCTTTCTTCCTTTTCTCTTTTTTTCTTCTTTTCTTTTTCTTTTTTCTCTCTCTTTTTTCTTTCTCTTCTTCTTTTCTTTTCTTTTCTCTTTTTCTTTTCTTTTCTTCTTTCTTTCTTTTCTCTTCTTTCTTTTTCTCTTCTTTCCTTTCTTCTTTTTCTTCTTTTCTTTCTCTCTTTTTTCTTTCTTTTCTTTCTTTTCCTTTCTTTTCCTTTCTTTTTTTTTTCTTTTTTCTCTTTCTTTTTTTTTCTTCTTTTCTTCTTTCTCTTTCTTCTTTTCTTTCTCTTCTCTCTTTTTCTTTTTTTTTTTTCTTCTTTCTTCTTTTTTCTCTTTTCTTTCTTCTTTTTTCTTTCCTTTTTCTTTTCTCTTCTTTTTCTCTTTTTCTTTCTTTCTTTTTTTTTCTCTCCTTTTTTTTTCTTTTTTTTTCTTCCTCTTTTTTCTTTTCTCTTCTTCTTTCTTTTTTTTTCTTCTTTTTTTTTTTCTTTTTTCTTCTTTTTTCTTCTTCTTCTCTTTTTTTTTTTCTCTTTTTCCTTTTCTTTCTTTTTTTTTTTTTTTCTTCTTTTTCTTCTCTTTCTTTTTTCTTTTTCTTTTTTTTCTTCTTTTCTCTTTTTCTTTTTTTTCTTTCTTTTTTTCTCTTTTCTCTTTTTCTTTCTTCTCTTCTTTTTCTTTCTTTTTTTTTCTTCTTTTCTTTTTCTTCTTTTCTTTTTCTTTTCTTCTCTTTTTTCTTTTTTTTCTTCTTCTTCTTTTCTTTTTCTTTTTTTCTTTCTTTTTTTCTCTTCTTTTTTTTTCTTTTTTTCTTCTTTTTTTTTTTTCTTTTTTCTTCTTTTTTTTCTTCTTTCTTTTCTTTTTTTTCTCTTCTTTTTTCTCTTTTTCTCTTTTTTTTTTTTTCTTTTTTCTCTCCTTTTTTTTTTTTCTTTCTTTCCTTTTCTTCTTTTTTCTTTTTTCTTTTTTTTTCTTTTTTCTTCTT
>CM065486.1:11760099-11765663 GCA_032873175.1 Leptopilina drosophilae
TATAAATCCAATTAAATTTTCTATTTTGAAGAATTAATTTTCAATTAATTTAAACAATTGAGTTTCTTTCATAAATTTTACTTGGGAATTCTTAATGTTAGATTTAAATTTATCGAACTTTTTTTCAAGTTTTTAAAAATAATATCAAATTTTTTTCTTCGGCTTCTTACAAGCCCCACAGGGGAACTTCATAAACATCAAAATTTTATGAGGCCTGGATAAGCCCGAACTGTTTGGGTAACGTTTGTTTCGAAACTTTGCTGATGTCATCCTCTTTAATTATATTTCGGTTAACCCCCCCCCCCCCACTCCTCAAATCCGTGGGGCTTGCTTGCGACAATCCCCAAAAGGACCTGTGGGGAGTATTGTCCCTTTCGGGGATCTCCTCCTTGAGCTTAATACATTTTTAATTTTATTCATTTTATTGTTTTCATTTTTGGTTTGGCCCTTTGGTGAAAAGCCAGCGCCATCCACGGACAAGGCCTACTGAACATATCCATGATATATCAGTCATGTCTCTGGCAGCGGATAAGCATTTCGCTTCTCCCAGCACGTTAAAGGACAATCGATGATGTTCGGTCTAGTGGACAATCCATCGGCGACGGAGGCGTTTTGTAAAGAAGTTTATAAAAATTTTAGAAAAAAAATTCAATTTTATCGAAAAATTTTATTAAGATAAAAAAAACATTAAATTCTTTTAGATTATTTTCTATAGAAAAATAATTTAATTTTTGAAAAAGTATTTTATAACGAATTAAAAAAAGCAACTATTAAATTCTTTTGTTGAAATTTTTTTAAAATAATCAAATTTTTGCAAAAGATTCTCCGCTTTTTAAAATAATATATTGGGATTAAAATTTTCCAATTCAGCAATGGATGTTATGGAAATATATTGGAATCCAATGTTTTGCGGATTAGCTTACAAACAGTTATTGTGTTGTCTCTGGTGTTCGTTGCTTAGAGATCTCTACATTTATTGTATTTCTGTAATGCGTGTTGATGATTTACAGTGCGACAAATACTCTTCTTGGCGTTTTTTAAAAAACATAACACAGAAAGGGACATTTTAAATCACTAGCACAATCATCAGAACCTATCCAAGAGAACTTTCCTGACATGAGCTGAAACAGGTATTCTTCAGATGGAAACTTGTTCAGGCTCGTCATCTACAAACAACCATCCATAGCTAATTAGGGCCCTGTGATGTTATTAAAAGTTTAAAATGATCGTATATTAATAAAATTAGACCTTTGTCTGGTAAATTGCTACAAAATTAAATTTTTAAAAACAAAAATCCACCAATTTATTTATTAAAAAATGCACAATTCTTCTATGAATTTTTTTTACAGTATAGTAAAAAGACAATTCTTTTTCATTTTTGCAGATTTGGGTATAATTTTTATTAAATTACAGGATTTAACTTTATCAAGATTTTCCCGACAGTAGTAATTTATCTGAACAAAATCTCTCAGTCCTTAAAACTTCTATTTGCTGTGTTAACAAAATAATCCGATGTAGAAAAATTCTCTGATAACAAAATCTGTCTGCCCATTAGGGCCAAATCAAAGCGATGAACCACTGCTCTTCAATATCCAAAAACAAAAAAAATTAATTTACGTACACTTTAAACCTTATAATGTCAAAAAGATACATGCGCTGTCTCTATAATACATCATTGAAAAACAACAGTTCTTTTCGACAATTATAAAGGCAAAATTTAAATTAAAATTTATGTCTTTTCTCTAGGTTGTTTTTATGACTCGACTACATTACTTGATATGTTATTCATATGATTTTAATATTCAAAATGGCGGATCCAATATGGCCGAATTTTTGTTTAATTTTTTACATTTTGTTAAATAAAAAGCTGTAAATTTTCTTTAAAAATTTCGGTCCGCCACTGTGGTAATTTTTATTATTTACATATCATGATTTGTAATGCAGCGATTATAAAAATACCCCAGTTAGGCACTAATTTAATACTTGAATTAGCTTATGTGGTCAAAATTATATATTAATTTTTAATTCGTTTATGGAAACGAGCGCCTATATATATCAGTACAGTATGGTTCCCAGCCACAATCGTTTGGTTCATTCTTTCGTCAAACCAGTTACGCATACAACATCTTCCACATTTTCAAATTTTAGAATTTTGCCCAATTGAAAGGAAGAGAGAGATCGGCGGCTTCAAGTTTATGCGGAAAATGTACATCCTATGTTAATTCCACCAAAATTAGTATTCATTTTCTTCTGAAATGCTAAACTGTCAAATTGTGGGACAGTTGACTGTTGATTCTTTATCTGTCAGATAACTGGCAAAAGCTCACGACTATATAAAGGTTTCCCAAACGACCTTATGTCATCGGTTGAATTTGTTTTTAAACTCCTCCCATGCTTCCCTTAAGAAGTAGAAAATGGAGTCGTGATAATTCAAATTTCTCTAAAAAAAATCCGCACCTAATTAGCTTTGTCTGACAAATAAGAGATTTCGTAACAAATTATTCTTGTAGTGCTTCTTTGTTAATGAAATTGGTCCTTGGATCCAATTAGTTGAATCACGTTTGTTACATTAGGGTGGCAGATATCTTTGTTGGAAACTCTATGCTTGTGGAATGGAACATCTCATTCAAACCTAAAAAATCGAAGATTCGAAACAATTTAATTATTTTTAGAATGTTATATTAAATAACCTAAATCAACAAAAACTAAAATTATTTTTATAAAAAATACTTGTGACTGTTTCTGTCACGAATATGATATTTAAATTATTTTTTAAGGGTTTACAGTTTTAGTCCACACTTACTGTAATATTTTACCAAAATTGAAAAAGCACTTTATTTAAAGATAAATTTAAAAAAAAGTAATTTTCGAAAAAAATGGACTTATGATGTCTTCTGCGCAAAAAAACGCTTTCAAATTTCTTTTCAATTTCAGTTCTTTGTAAAAGACGTTTTTGGTGAATAATCAAATTAAAAAAATATGTTGAAATTAAATAAAATTATTTAAAAAAGTTAGCGAATAACAAAAAGACAAATAACAACAAAGTTCACCACTGCGAACAGGGATTACTGGAATACAAACGAGTTATATAATATATATTGTATAAAAAATTATAAGGTGTCATTTTAACTTACCAGTGTTTTAATATTTGTTGATTCATCACAGGGCACTTTTTTGGTTGTGATAATAAATGACTCCAAGACATTTGCAGCTCTTTTAAACAAATTTTTTTCTTTTCTCTTTAGATATCCAGATTTTTTTAACATGTTTGGGTACTATTTGACTTGCCAATTAATAATAAAGGAAATTCGAATATTTCCTTGCGGCATTACAACAGAATAGTGCTGTTATTCGATCCTTCCTTTCTTTCCGTCCATACGACTTCATTTTATGTCTTTTGAGAAAGAGTGCAGGACACACTTATAGTCCTCCAGTAAATTCCTGAATGACTCATCGGCGTTGTATATATTTTCTTAATTAAACAAATTTTCAGGACTTAATTTTTCTTTTAAAACTCCTTGAAAAATCTTCTGCACTTTTTTTTATGTCGTTTGACATTTTCTCTCCTTTCATTTCAACATCACTTCGAATATTATATCTTTTTCTAATATTTCGTTTATAACAGCCCACTGCTTGCCTAAAAAACCTATTACTTTAAAATCTTCATACTAAAAATAAATTGTTTAGATTCAAATAACAGATTAATTGAAAATTTTAAATTTGATTTTCCCTATAGTTTGTTAGTTTATAACTTTATATTAATACTTTTTTTGATATCTGGAGATCCATTAAGTTTTTAATCATTTAAATATTAACGCTTTTTTCTTTATAAGTGGACCGGATATTGGAACTTCCCCCTATCTCGCACTTGTTGAGAAAACCAATTCTATAACGGCTGACATCTAAATATTCGTACTTTCAATTTTCTAAATTAATTTCTTTTCTTTATTTTCGGGACTCTTTTATTAAATTATGGTTTTTTTTTTTTAACTTGTCAGACATTTTAAAACGATAGTATTTTCGTCCACAAATTTTATATTCTGCACAAAATATCTTCTGCGTATCCACACCACTCTTAATTTTTTTTAACACTTTGCCTTCGATTGAATCACTTGAAGAAAAGTTATTTTCTTTCTTTTTTTGGCTCATTTTTAAAATTAACTGTAGGAAACGAACGGCGCTTGAAAATTTATGTATTTCAAGTTTATTTCTTTCTAATTAGAAATTATACCTAAATTGGTCATTCGAAAATAAATAACTTCTTGGATATTGTTTCACCGTGGTATTAATATTGTATTATGTTTATAATAAGTTCTAATAAGGTCAATAAACTATTAAGATTTCAATACGTTCTATAGTGTTTGAAACAGTATTATTATCTTTCTAAATAACTTTTGAATAATTTGATTTAAAAGATTGAATCATTTTTTTAGATAACAAAAATTGATAATTTCAAAAAGTATTTTTTATTTTTAGTTAAACTAATATTATTTTTCGATATTTTAGTTCAATTTTTATCATACTATATTTAGACAATATGTAATGGAGAAACAAAATTTCATATTTGAATTAAAATATATTATTTTCTATTAATTAAAAATGAATACAGTTTTCTTAAAAATATTAAATTAATATTGGATCAAATAGATTACCAAAAAATTTCTAATTAAAGAATAATTTAAAAAAATGTTTAGTATTAATATTCTTTTCGGTTTGATAAATTTTATTTAACAGTAAAAAAATTTTAAACACAAAAATATTCAAAAAATGGGTTTAAATATGTAAAATAATCAGGGCTTTAAAAGGAACATTTAAAATTTTCGCTCCTGCTTTTCGTTAGCTGATTTTGATCCCGCCCATATAATGTACCCCTCTGACGTCTTTAAGAGCAGCGACCACAGAACTGGTGACACTCTTGGGAGTTCCCAGTGTATTTTGTATATTGTTATTTGTACACAATTTATATATATTAACACTATTTCTTTTCATAAAAGAACAGGCAATTCTCGCCTTAAAAACCGCGCTAACCGCGCGAGTGCGCCATACTGTACAGTGTACCAGTGATAATTTCCTGAGCGCAGTCAATTGTTTTTTCACGTACTTTTAGAAAGAAAACTGAATAAGCATGACCTTTTGGTTCTAAACATTTTATATAACAACTGTTGCCATAACCAGTACTAGGATAATTCTAAGACAGTTTTTTCATTCTTTCCGGTTTTGATTTTTTTAAAATCCACTTCAACAATATTCTGTGAAACCAGCCCCCTATTGCTTCCATTCTAAACTGTGGTTTGCGTAGTTCTCGCGAACAGCAAATTTTGCCTGATACTCGTTGCTTCGGAGTATTTTGGAGATCGCTCATTATCGAATCTCAAGTCAGGTTTTGTCTATAATTTAACATGGCGGATCCAATCTGGGACTAAACAACTTTTCTTAAACATAGATTCAATTTCCCTGAAACTAGATTACTCAGGGGGTCTTTTGGGGTCGTTGATTACGTATCTATGAGTTACATTTTGTGGATCTTAATAAAGATGAAAGGTTACTAAAAGTTTCAATATTTT